>JAKTVG010000351.1:0-87172 GCA_030557085.1 Candida gigantensis
GGGTTTTTTTTGTATAGTTTATCCATTTTGCATGATATAGTATACTTATTGTAAAGAAAAAGTTTGTTATTAGGGTTGAGTTTGTTGGTTCACGCACTAATTGTTTCTGACATTAAAAAAGATGTTACAAGACAACGACAAGAACAAGAATGGGAAATCAAATTCAAAATCAAAATCATACATCACAAAACGTATGTGGTGCAAGACTCTCGTAAGGGCTAGAACAAAAAAGAAGGATATACGTACAATTGGGGATGAACAATTAACCGTTGGAGAAGAAAGAAAGAAAGACGGACCCAGACGAAGACGAGCAAGACGAAAAAGATTGTCCCCTAGAACTAAAAATTAAAAATAAAATAAAGTAGGCAAGGTTAAAAGTGTATATATTATTACTTGATTAAGTTATTTTACCAGTACCCACCCACCATCATTAACACCAACACCACCAGCCAACCCACTTCGTACATAAAGTATGGTTTAAAATTTTTCACATTTTTCAAAGCTTGGAAATAGACAATAAGACGAAGTTTACTTTTTTTCTTCAAATCTGACAATTTTCCTTTGTCAACAATTTTTATTTTTCCCCTTTGTTGTAGGACAGGAAATCAAGGGGAGAGAAAAAGAGAGAGACAGAAGATCAATCCAGTCAAAACCTTTCAAACTTTTTAAGTTTCTATAACAACAACCCCTTTTACGTTTCAATTTTTGATCCAATGTAACATATTTGATAGAAATGATTAACCATGTTGATCAATCAATTGTTTGACCATTCCTTTAATTACTGTACTGGTAATCACCTCCCCCTTCCTGATTTTTTTTTTTTGTATTAGGATCTTTATATTTTTTTCCTTCTATTTTGACGATCTTCGCAATAAAAAGCCTGTTGAGTAATTCTTAATTTTTGTCCATTTTATTTTAAATTACTTACATACTCGTTAATGGGGGAAATGGGATTAGCATTGCGACAGTAAAAGAAGCATTATATTTTTTTTAGGGCCTGCCCTTAACCAAATTCTGGTTTGAAACAACTGCTAAGCGAGGTGCCGATATGTAGATGATGAAAATATTTATGTATGGGAGAGCAAGAGAGTGTGTGAGTGGGCGTGCAAATTGGTTAGAAAATTTTAAAAATGTGGGTTTGTCTCGTAATTTGTTTTGCAACACTTTTTTTCAGCAAATTTGATAACGTGAGAATGGGAAAAAACTAGACCCTGCTTCTTTTTTAGTTCAATTCTTCTGGTTAATAGAAATGAAATGAACATAAACTAAAAACAAATGCATTCTTTCTCCCTTCTTCATATCATAGTAATGTTCAGTTCTAGTCTTTGGTATTTATTCATGCAAGTACCATGAAATTCAATGACTTCAAATCCATTAACGATATCTTATATTTTTCGTTCGCTAATGTATTATGTGGGAACAACCCCAAAGCTTATTATCACGAGTTGACTAGGTTACATCAATGAATGAGGAGATAGCGCTTGTCTTCACCCATGTTGCTCCCTCCTCCTCATCCCCCTGTACTTTACAACTTTACAATGGAAAAACAATGAAACACATATATCCACAACTCTTAGACTTTTTGCAGTGTTTTAGGATAGTTTTTTTTTTTTATTTATTTTTTTTTTTTTCGTTTGTTTGCATATAACGAATGGTATGTATCAAAGTAGTATCCTGTTTCTTAAATCGCCTTCACAACTCCATGTGTAAAACATTTTTCTCTATTAGTTAGTAGTTTTTCATAATTTTCAAGAATTTTCCCCTTCTCCTCCCCTGCCTTGTGGTTAAGAATGCGCAATTAATCCCTCAAAGACCATTACGCTAGTTTATTAGCCTCCCTGTCACTTAGAGAATTTTATGCTTGAAATTAATGATTGAATTTATTTTTTGAAAGCCTTTTTGTATGTTCGTAGAATAGAACATTGACGATCATTCGGAAATGTATGTAAGAATGCCAAACATTCTGACAGATTTCAGACAGTCAAATTCTACATCTACTTTCAAAGAAAGATTTGTACTCGATAATAATAAAAAACGTATACTTATAACTCTAAAGAAAGATTAACATATAACGTAAGAATGCAAACAGCTATAGGTGACGGGAGGAATAGCAAATGACCAAACATACTAAGAAACCCCTTGACTAATAAAGATTAAGAATTTTATACAATCTGTCTTAACAAGAATTGAAGTAGAATTTTTTTATTTTCAATTTTATAAGGTATTTTTTTTGGGTTTTGGAGGTGTAGTTTTTTTTTTCATGTAATATTCCATACTTGTATAATGGGTAATGGAAAAACTCTATAATGTGTAAAAATAAAAAATAAAAATCGACGGATTGTATAGCAAAAATTCAGATCCCAATGGTGGTGGTGCCAATATTAGTAAAAGGTTCTTATAAAATCATTAAACCATAAAGTTAATAAGAAAAAAAAAGAAAGGAACCCTTGAATATGGAGGGGTTGTCTAGGGGTGGTGGTGGATGGTGGAAAAAGAACCGATTCAAAATGATGGAAGGGAAGCATCACAAGGTATTCATAAAACATTAACCAGTTAATGTCTTTCTCAACGTTGTCTATAATTAATTGCCCCTTCACATACACCAATCCTTTTCTCACATGATGCAAAATAATAATGGATAAATCAAACTCAAAAAAATAAAACCGACGGAAGCAAACAAGCAAAAACATTAAAATAAAAATCTAGCAAACATCTCTCTTATTTCTTTCTCTCAAAAATAAGGCATATAATCTATTGTGGAAGATAAAAGACTGGTCCACGATTAACACTCTTTGATCTTTTCATCGTATCGTGAACTTCAAGTGCATAATTAGCAACTGTAGAAGTACCAATCTCCAACTCATCAATGCAATCATAACTTCGTTTTTCACCAGGTGAAGTAGTTTGGGAATCAGGTGTCATTGTACCAAAAGCAATACAGGAAGACGATGTTGATTCATTTTCAGAAAATATTTGATCAGGACTAAATCTGTTTGGACTAGTGCTATTGGAGACTGGAGTCAATGGAACCATTGAAGTGTCAATTGGCATTGGTCTTTGTTTAATGCTGGTAGCTTTTGGTGTTGATGGCAATGGATTCAACAAGTAGTTCAAAGTATCTATGGCACCAGCAGCCAATTGTTTCATCAACACTGAATATTTACCGTTTTCTGCAAAGTATTTAATTCTAAGACTGCTTGGTGGATTGTCAATTATCTTGATCAAGTTTTTAAAGAAACTCTTATCAAATAATGATTGGAATGATTCGATAGAAAGAATTTCATCAAAGTCATCTTCAGGTCCATCAACATTAGATTTGAAAATTTCTGTCTTGAGTAAACCATTATAAAAATTTAATAAACTAACCAAGTCAACAGGAATCTTTAAAGTTAAAACTGTAGCCAAGACAGCAATCAAAGCAAGTTGTGAAGATGAGTAGTCATAATAAATGTTTGGATAAAATTGAAATAATTCACCAATGTAATTTGAAAACAACTTTAATTTGTTAGAAGATTTCTTTATGATACTAGCAACATCAGGGTTACTACTGTTTGAAATCAATAAATTCAAATACAAATCAACAAAGGCATCAAATGTAGGAGCATTAACAACCCATTCCAATGATTTCAAAATATGTTTTTCCATCTCAACAAACAATTCTTTATAATAACTGTCAACACAAATTTTTCTCAAATCATTCAATGTAGGAACTTTAAATTTGGAATCCAAGTTCTTACAACTGATCCATAGACTTGTTAATCCCAACAATTGATAATGTTGCTTTTTCACAATTCTTGTAGAACAATAACGATCAATCAAATTGACAGTCAATGGGAATGTGGATCTAGATAAATTGAGAATGGTAATGACTTCCATTAAGAAATCCAACAACAATGGTCTCATACCCAATTTGATTTCTGGCTGTTGTTCAATTAATGGCAAACTTGGTAAAGTTTTAGCTTCAACTGATAACAAATGATGTAACATTTCCATTTGATATTCGCAGATATTATTGGAATGGCATTTGAATTCCATTGATTGTAATTTAAAATTGCTAGCTTTCATCAGTGATTGAAGCATTCTTACTTGATGAAATGCATCAGGTGAACTAGGGAACATGTTTGATCTTTATATATGTGTGTATATGTGTGTGTGTGAGTTGTGGTTTAGACAAAAATCAATTTTTATAAATATGTATTTGGTTGTAAAAAAAAAAAAAATACCAACAATTTTTTTTTGATAATTTAGCAACCAGAAGTAATGATATGTCTTGAAAATAAAATGAAAGACTTTAATAGATCCAAATTGATGTCGGGGATAAATCTAGTTTGGAATTCTATTAATATGCAATGATGATAATGAAACCGTAATAACCTTTTTTCTTTTGTTGCAACCAATTAATGAAGACTCTTTGGAATAAAAAAAATACCAGTACTTTTCAAATAACAAGGACGGAAATGGCAGTGAAATCAAAAACAAAATATAACCTGAACTAAAATGAAAAAAGAAAACAATAAATGCAAATGATAGAAAACTAATTGGAGTGTCTAAGTATGCAGTTATTCCTGTTTTGTTTTTTGGTGGAGTAAAATGAATGTAAAGGCAAGGTAAAAGATAATTTTAAAAAACGAATGTGAATTTGTTGGTTTTCCCCTTTTTTTTTCTTTGAGACTGATAAAATGTGTCTTTATACAAGATTTAGCAATCAGATATCAAAATTGAAATCTAAGTGGGAATGTGGTGGGAAATGAATAAAAGAAAAGAGCGAAATGCAAAAGTAACAGAGTTTAATGTAGTCGTTCTGTATGCACGAGAAGGTAGTGAGATTATCTTTCAATAATTATTGAGTTTTTGAGTCCTTCTAATAATGAAATGATGGAGGGGGTGGGGGGTGTGTGATGAAGTTTTCCTGGCCGATTGGTTGGGATTTGGTTGGTGGGATCGACAAAGAGGTGGAAAAAATGTATGCAAAATTTATCAATCAAGTAACAAGGATACTGTGGGTGAAACAAATATCCAGAAGTTATTGAACAAAAAAATGGATAAAGATGTACCTAATAGGTATTTGAAGAAAAAGGAAAAAGGATGAAAAAAAATAAAACAAAGGATGTTTTTAATAAATTTCAATAAACCAAATAGAATGGGAAAATTTTATGAAAAGGAGAGAGAGAGGCAGTTGGGTTTATATATATAAATTTTTTCTTTCTTTTTGGTGGAATGGTCCTTAAAAAGAAGTTATTAGTGAACAATTTCCCAATATTGCACAAAATTAAGATAAAGTGAAAAATTATTGTCCCCAATGCTAAAGAGCCAAAGTTATTGAAAAAGAAACAGTTCAAATTAAAAAAAAAAAAAAAGACAAAAGAAAATTTTTGGGATTGTTTAAAATTATAAGGTACAAAAGAACAGACATATAAGGAGTAAGACAATAAATGGTAAAAAAATCCTAATAATAACGGGAGTTAAGTTACATTTTATTGAGGAAAAAAAAAAGGAGGGAGACAGACAGCATCAGGAGTCGTCTGTTTCTTGCAGGTCCTTGTCAATAATTCCACAGAAACGCAGACACTCACCCACATATGAATCACACAAAACAAGGGGGAGCCCAACCCACAAAACGTATACCGACTCCAAAAAACTATAAGGTTAAAATTTTTAATTATTTTCAACTGGACAAAAATGAGAAAAAATGACTGAAAAATTTTAACTTAAATCAAATATTTTGTGTTTTTTGGACATTTTTTCTTTTGTAACTCTGTGCAACTAAAAAATAAGGAGGCATCAAATGCGTCCTGTGTTCAATTTAAATTTAGATCTGAAAAATATATTTGAGAACTGGCTCCAAAATTATTGTGAAATCTCCTTTATCAGGATTATTCCCAAACTGGATGGTTAATTACATAATGGAAATACAATAAAATAGAACGAAGTTACTACAGAGGACAAAACTGATTAAAACTTTAACCGTAACCAATTTCCACCTCATACACAGACTAATAACCATGGGAGGAGTAGGAGAAGGAGGAGAAGGGATAGAGTCTTTAGTCAAATCTCAAGCACAGCAATGTCGCATATTCTTTTTGGTTCTTAGAATGGTTGTAGCCCACTGTGTGAATATCTAAGACACTCGAGCAAAGAAAAATCGTGAAAAATAATTGGTTGTTCGTATCGCACATTCTTTTTTTTTTCTCTCTCTCTCAAGCACAGTCTTATGCTTAGTTTCTTATACAACCTACGGTTAGTCTTACATATAACATATTCAAGCCCTCTTGGTGCAACAATGCATAAAGTTGTGGATATTAAGAACCACCTGGAGTCCAACTTATTGAAAACTAGTACAGTCTTTCTGCATAATATTTGTGCACCATTTTTCTCTAGATCATTATTGGTGAAGGAGGACAGTTTTGAATTATTATTTTGCAAAAAAAGTACAAGAGATAACAGCAAATTCTTGTTCATACATACTAGCAACATAGCAAACAATAGAATGGCCCAATTACTTCGGCAAAACCAGCAGGAATCCCAGACTATGTAGCAGGATTTCCGAGGTTAGACAAGGTATATGCACATTCTCATTGTTATAGAGATGAAATTCGCATATCTTCATACAAATATGTGTCTTACGTAATCCTAAATAAACTGGACAGGACACTAAAAACTTGGATCGACACGCCTAGTTTTTGTTTTTGGGGGCCCGCCCTTTAAATTTTTGAACCCAGGATACTGCCACGGGCGTAGTCCCCTCTTGTTCCGCCCTTTCCCCCTTCAAGATGAATCCATGTTACCCCATACGTAAGAGTAAAAAAGCCTACCTCATTGGTCAATAAAATATACGGACGATTTTATTATTCCTGGCTCTATCTCCTCAAAAGTAATTCCCCCAAGAAAAAAAAACAATGGAGATTGAAAAAAAAAAATAACTAAACGATTGAATGGTGACGAATCACCAAGTAAGAGGCAGACGACGACGAAACCATATTATTTCTTCTTGTGTCTCATTAATGTAGAACAATAATAAAAGCAGGAAATAATACACATTCTTAAAACCGGACGTACAGTAAATGCAAAAAAAAAAAAAAAGGTAGAGCAATATCTATTGCTTTATCATGATTGCGCCTAAGCTGTAGCATTTAATGTACAATCAAACTATCCTAATACAGATGCATGTCGATAGACAAGTAAAGAGATTTTTCAGGACGTGTCGTCTTTGTTGCGTTATGGTTGGACCTCGGGGAGACAACCATCGTTTCAAGATCAGGTACCAATGCTTCTTTTTAATTGGTTTCTTTTCATTTTTCAGTAAATGTATCTATACAAAAGGGTGGGGGAGGAGGTATATGATAGCGTTCACAAAATCCAGTTATATTACATACATGGCGAGAGACTCATTAATAGCAAAGGTGAAAGTCAAAGAAGAAACTGTCAGACAATTATTTTTAAGCTTTTGCGATGAAATGATGACTACTCTTCTTCGAATGATAAAAATAATAGAAGTCTTTTTTAATGATAATGATACGAACATGAACGTTACGTCCGATTGTTGAATAAAAATATGTACTACAAGGCGAAAAGAAAGAAAAATATGGAATATTACTTGATATACATACATACATAGAATAATAACACACAAAGATTATTTTTTTAATGAAATCATGCAATCTCTCGCAGTACTCGTCGGCTTTGTATAATTATTTTCTTTCTTTTCCCGTACCAACTTTGATTGGACTGGGTGTGAGTGAGCCATAACTATAACCAAGATTGCGACATTTTCGTTTTTTTTTTTTGGAGGTGTGAGTGTTGTTTTTCAGTTTTGCAATTAAGCAATCAAAACTAAAAAAATTTAAAGTCAAAAGAAGGTTTCGGGACCAAGAAAATCCCATATATTATTACGAAATAGAATAGGTTATCAATCTTTTGTGGAGAAATGAAGATACACACACTAACAATGAAAGACGGTATTGTTGTAAGGAAAAAAAATGGTTGCAATCCACACACACTGTTTGGGAAAAGTGATATCATCAGTCTTGCCTCATCGATTTGAGATATTCTATTTTTCAAAAGATACAATTGTACAGACAACGGGTATGTCCTATGACAGCTGAAATGAAACAACACTACTCCTAGTTTTACGGTTACTGTCTGTTGTCAAAGCTGCACAAACAGATCTTGATTAATATCCAGTTTAGCAAAGCTAAAAAAAAAAGAAAAATAGAAAGTTGGTAACAAAATGATACCGGGAGACTTTAGAAAATTTTCTTTGCCTTCTATATATATATATAATTCTTCTAAAGTAATAAATCTTGATATTCCAAGAGATTTCTAGGTGTTGATAATTATTAAACCAAATCCGATATTTGCAAATCCATATAATACAACATTACCGTTGATCATCACATAGATACACACCCAATTTTTATCACCGCATTTTTTTCTATAATATTCGAAGATCTATGCAAATCAGATGTCCAGATTTTCCCATGAACGGTTGGGACAAAACAAAAAGAAAATATACGATAAATGACGGCCATAGAAGTATTAACCAAGCACTCAATATAAATGATTTGCATCATTTAGTTCTAACTCCCGTCTTCCGCAATGTGTGTGTAATGTGATATCCGATATCTTTTCCACTCTCTTTCTTTCTCTCCCGTCTGTCTCCTATTTTTTTTTAGTGTTCTCGGTACTTCCTAAGGTTGCACAAAATTGTGATCTAAAAAAAACCCGAAATTATTGCAAAAAAAAAAAGGTGCACTAAAACAGCACACTACCTTGGTGAAAAGAACCTAACCTTAAACGTGTCGACAGATGTATATCGAATATCTACATCTACATTAGTGAAATGGAAATTGACAAGTCTTGTTATCTATTTTGGAAAAAGACTAAATCAGAATGCTAAGAATTCATTGGCAACACCTTAGATATCGTAAAGTCTATCAAAGTCAAAAAAAAGAGAAGATATTGAACTTGATCACAAAACTCTGTGAGAGAGCTCCTTTATAACTGGACAATTTTCATTTTATATTGTTTGTTTTAACCCTAACAAACGTTCTTTCCAAATTTAATTTACTCTTTTCAGGCATAAATATATTTTGCACCCCCACTCTTTCGTATGTTTATCAACCATCCTAAACCTGGCTTAGAAATGAAATCAAGGAGACATAATAATCCATTCTACCTATCCGATGTCAATCTTTTTTTTTCAGTGGAAGGACCAACGGGTACTATTGTGTATTCCATGCGTTTGTGATTATGATACAAGTAATAAGAAAATACATTGGAAATATTGTCAGACCAAATTGACAAAGTAACATGATAGAAAACAAGACCACAAACCATGTACCGCAAGGCAAGGCAATTTATGAATCATCTCTCTTATTAAAAGTTTTTTTTTTTGTCTCTCTCTCTCTATTTTAGACTTTTTGGTAAAACGGTTTGGTTTTGATCCTCAAACCTGAAGTGTGCCAGCCCCGGTCCCACCAAGGTTCATTTTTATTTTTACCGGAGAAAACTTAAATGTAGTTTGGAGGGGGGGGGGAGGACAAATGAAAGGAGGCGAAGTGAGGTGATGTGGATTAGGAAATCTACAGTTAGAACAAGAAAGATCAACGATAGCGAAACGAAGCTTCTGGATACTATGGATGGGCATCCAAGAGATAAAACCCTAATCTTAAACAGCGGGTGCTGAACAATGGCAACGACATATTCAACATTACACGAATAATTCAAAAAAAAAAAAGGTTAAATTAAGTTACTGCGCTTGACACAGTACTCAAGTTCCACCACCACCACCATGTACACCACACATCTATGTACAGATAGGCAAGTGTAAGTTGTAGCCCTAATAATTTTCCATATTACTTTTCCACTTTTGTAATCGAAAAGCGCAAAACAAAAAGGAGATCCTTTGCTTCATTTTAATCGGATACATTTGGCATATTAATTTTATGCCCGACGATATAGTACAATTGCAACTTTGAAAGGGCAATTGAAAAAAAAAAATCTCGATCGACGTAAAAAGCCGTTAATTGTTCATTGCTTTTTTTTTTTTCTTTCTAATACTACAATTTCTAATAATAGAATACAGAAGAGTGGTGTATCACTTGCATGGTGATCTCTTTTTGTATTATCTACATCCTGATATGTAATTGCTTTCGTGCATTGTATTTGATTTACGTATATGTGTGAATGTGTGTGTGGGATTTTGCAATAATTTTGTGGTTTTCCTACAATGACTGAGGAAAGTGAGTGTCTTTATTAACGGACACGCAGATAAGGTAACAAAAAAAATTTTTCCTTCTTGTTCACATGAGAGATAATATCAATCTACCATCCGCCGACAAACCAACCAGACACAGACACATATACCCAACAAGACCTCATCTCATCTCATCTTGAAAATATCTATCTCTTCATATATACCACAAAAAAAGCCGTACAATTTTTGAGATGCTGGAACAGGAATTGACCAGAGATGAGTTAATTCAACGTCATAAAAAGGAATCAAAAGATTTGATAGCCACGATTACAGGGATGAAGAAACAAGCGAGTAAGAAGACCAGAAAGAGTGTTGTTTCCAAATGTGAAGAAATGCAAGCTGATCTAGAAAGAAGACATGCTGAAGAACTAGCTACTTTTGATGGTGACGCCCCCGTGGCAGATGAACAAGACGAAATGACCCCGGAACAACTACTTGAACAATTGAACCTAGAAAAACAAGAATCAACTACACAGGAAACTCCAGAACCAGTTGTTGTTTCTACGGAACCAAAGAAGAAAAGAAATAGACAAAAGGAAAGACTACAGAGACGACAAGCAGAAATTGATAGAATGAAACAAGAAGCACAAGAAGAAGCCGCCAACACTGTGAATTACCGACAGATTGAAATCGATTCAATGACCCAGATATTACAATTGAACAATTTGCAACTACGTGAAATTAAACCGGATGGACATTGTTTATTTGCATCTATTCAAGATCAATTAATTTCTCGTCAAAAACAAGAAGAAGAAGAAGTGGAAATTCAACAATTGAGAAAATTAGCAGGTGATTACATAAAATCCCATGAAGCTGATTTCATCCCATTTTTAATTGATGAACAAACAGGGGAATTGAAGGACATTGATGAATATATTACGGAATTAACTACCACAGCCATGTGGGGGTCAGATATGGAAATATTGGCCTTGAGTAAAATTTTCGATTGTCCAATCAGTGTGTACATGGCTGGAGCTTCCACTTTGACAATCAATGAAGAAGGTACCAAACAAGAATTGAAATTGGGTTACTATAAACACCTGTATGGTTTAGGAGAGCATTACAATTCATTAAGAGACTTAATATAAGAAAAAGTGAAATGTCGTGTTCACGTGAGTGCGACATTTCGAATGGAATTGGAAAAATAGAAGATATATTTAACAATGGTAGTTTAAAATTTTAATTCATTGTGCATGATGATAAATCTCGTAAATTATCTTGGATTGTATGCAGGTGAAGAAATAGTTATTCTCCGATTATAATTATTCTTCTATAGAATTTAATATAGCACAATACAATTAAATTACAATTTGTATGAGAGTCAGTTGGGAGGGAGGATTAACTTTCAAAGTATTTCAATTCACGTAATTGATGTAGCATTTTCATACACATATCGAGACGAGTATGTTTCATCCCTGGGTGTCAAGTATTTGGCTTAGTTTGGGCGCAAATGGCCGAGGCAACAAGAAAAAAATCGTACCTCACACACACACTTTTTTTTTAGTAAGAGATGGCAATAAGACTCGACCGGCTCGCGCTGGCTGGCTGGCTGGGATCGCATTTTTCAGTATACTCTCCACCGCCACAGTCCCATACCATGCGCACACTCATACACACACACACACAATCGTGCATTAGTTATCTTGATAAACTAATTATAGTTTTTAACTACTTCAACGCAAACGCGTCCACATCAAATCAATTGAAATTTCGAACCTTTTTGATCTTACGGATCAATTTCATGTTAATTTTTCTGTCTGGGTCCAACAAAAAGGAGAAATCAACAGGCGGGAGACGAGAAAAAGGGGGGGAGGGATAGTAATAAATGGATAGGAGTTAATGGATATAATAATTATCTAACTAAACCTTAATTTTTTTTGCTTTGTCTCATAATCTATCCCAAATTCTTAATAAACGTTCTTACGACGTTTCAGTTATTAAGTATTAAAAGCAAATGTGGATCTTTCTGTATGTAAAAATTGGACTCATATTCTAAAATAAATGCAAAAGTTTGATACGAAAATATTCATGCAAAAAATAATCTATACTTATGATGTATCATTTCCAACTCTTGCAAAGTCGTGAAGTAAAGCCAAGAGGACTGTTCAATGAATGACGTAACTACATTTAGAGGGCTAGAAAACGTGTTTGAAATGTAATTTATATCTCAATATAAAAAAACCAGACTAAGTTGAAAAAAAAAAAAAAATAAAAAACCATTAATTTATTAACTTCTAACCAAACGTTAGTTTGACACTGGATCTTGATTTTACAAATTGGCCCAAATAAAGAGTTCCGAAACCTTTACTAACCAGGTCAATACGGCTATTGTTCCATAAGAGATAAACGTAAATATTTCTATTTTTTCAATCTTTTTGTTTCCTTTCCATTTTCTTCTCTTGCTCGTTTCAACTGTATCGAAGAACATTGAGTAGACTAGACAACATAACCACAATGAAGACAGACCATAATCTTATTTTTCTAACGTTTATTCTTTACTCTTTTGTACACACAGACACCAGGTTTATTGTTCTTCTGGTGTGTGCTTTATACTGTATTGCTGTTCCAAATATTTGAAACATTAAGGTCTGCGGGTATAGTATGGTATGAGCGGGGGGTTTCAAATGAGAATTGGTAGTATATTTTCTCGTTAATGAAACGTTTATAAGCGAATTGCAAGGGAAGATAGTTTATTGTGGCTATCTCCTCATCGAACGTATAGTATTGGTAATAATTCACAGCCAATGATTAATTGCAAATTCCGAATTCTGGAAATGTAAACCCAAGTTTCCTCCCCCTTTTTTTTTCCCTTGTTTGGTAAGGTAAGACATCAGACACTAAAAAATACTGTTGATTAATGATAGATAAACTATTTTCGACACCGCCAGCATGTACAAATCTAATCTAAAGTAGTTGTTGTGTCTTGGTTTTCTGTTTGATCCTCGTGGTTGAGTTGAAAAGGTTACGACGTTTGAAAAAAGTATAAAAGCCAAAAAACTCCAGTGCATTGTGGAAGGCATTATTATACAGAAAGGGTTAAATTCAAGGCGATTTAATACTTGATTGGGAATTAAAAGCACAAAAAATGCGGGTGCAGCGAAAAAACGTCATACGGAAAAACAGTCAGTCAGAGAGAGAAAGAGAGAAACAAGACACTAAACGCACAAACAAAACAAACAATAAATCTATCTTATCCGGATGCTCAAAGTACAGCCTTTCTAGAAAAGTCAAAAAAAAATGTATTGTCTTTGCATATATACTTGTAATCACCACATTATATGATATTCCAACTTCAAGCAGGAATGCGGATGGCAGCTGCTTGCTTAGACAATTACCAATTCTGTCTTGCGATATCTGTAAGTTGACCAAGTTCATTCTGGAATATTCAATAATGTCTAGTGCGAGGATAGGCTAAAGTCGCGGGTGTTAAAGCTATTTTCCTATTGTTGTAATCAAATTTAAAGTTATTTAGTACTGAGGATCATAACAAGTGCAGTAGGCAAAAAAAAAGGCGCCAATTAACAATATTACTATAGATCGGAATTTTGTTTTCCCAATTTCAAGTTAATATACTGATTGTACTGATATGTCTTACCATGTCCACACCACCACAGCTTCGTTTACTTGGCGATAAACTAAGCTTCCGACAAATTCTAAAACTCTCACGACTCCATTATCTAGAGATCATATTAGTATTCCCACCCCGCTACACTATCCCCAGATAGTGAAAGCATGATCGACAATACACTGTGATCAGAAGACAAAGAACACATTAGAAAGATGGAACCATGAAGCTTAATTACTTCAATGACAAAATGACATCATTAGCACATCAATTCGAGGTTGTAATATATTGAAGATCCTCGCATCAAATATAACCTGTAGATAAATCCGACTAGATATATATCAACCAGTCACTTTTTTGAAAAAAAAAAAATCTCCTGTTATTCTTGTGTTATCTTTCTTTGCATAATTTTTCACGCCATATTCACATCTACAAATTATATACATGAGCCCGTATGTATAAAAATCCAATAAGCTTCCGATGCTTTTTTTTTTTCAAATCTAGATTTTTTTTTTATCCGCAACTTATGCACTGTAGTCTGTACGAAAAACAATAGGAAAATCTTACTGGGATGAAATTCATGCTTTGGGTGGACACGGCCGGTTGATTGGTGCATTATGTCCTGCACTGCGAGTGAAGCTAGGGGAACCAGGACAACAACAGTAAAGTCAAAGTCAAATTGTTCTTAAACAAGTGTAACCAATGGCAACTATCTTGTTTGGCGGGGAACCGTTTCGTTGACAAATGTAAGATAAACAAAGAGGGGTGTGGAGAGGGTGTGTACCCAGGTAGGGGATGAAAAATCTAGATCGCATCTAGGCTCCTTAGTTGTATACTATGGAGGATGTTTAATTCAATATGAAGTAAGCCATTAACTCTTTATAGAAAAAGTTAAAAATTCCAATCTGAAATGAAATGTACTGTATGCAAATTCTCTTTGTTTGACGATCTCAATTGAAATTTCTATTTGTTTAATTAACTAGAACCCCATGAGATATAGTTACAAATTATAGAACAATCTATGGGTAAATCTAGTATCTCAATCCATGGGCTGTGGACTGAATAAGGCGAGACCTCGCAAGGCAACAAAAAATATGTTTAAAGAATTGCGCGCATAAATTATTTTGGGTGTAATTTATTAATCAGGGCACATACTGAGAAGGCGCCAAATGGTAGAAATAGAACACTGTGCATTTACTTGTTTATGCATAGCGCCCTTCCTATTTCTTTCCCACGAGTTTGAACGGACTCGTTCTTGAGAGCCAGGACTTTTTTTTTTTGCCAAAACCTAATTCTTATTACCGAAAAATACTATATATCGGTCCGGTTTATTAGTTTAATTGGAAGTATATAGGGTTACTAGAGATGTAACTCAACTAAGAAAAAAAAAATCAAGATGAGGTTACACTACTACTAAGACCGACTATTTTTCTACTCAAACTGTCAGGTTATAATTCCTTGTGCAACATGCTTCATATCGCCTTCCTCGAGAAGCTGAAAGTGTTATATATGTGGGTTCTGCAAGATTGTGAACCCACACCAAGGTTTTTATTTTATTATCCAGCCAGTCCTAATCTAACTCATTATCGTTTCTGTCCATTTTAATATTCTATTGTTTTCTTAAGCATGGCACAATTAACTTTTTGGCACTAGCCACGAGCTAAAAATAAGGTTGATTGTTGGAAGCTTTATTGCCCATTGTTCTTTTTTTTTTCAGTTCTGCAATCTTTAATTTTCTTGATTGCAAAAAACCTCTCTTAACTCAACTGCTTAATATTTCTTTTTCCCACCTTCAAAATGGTTGCAATTTTGTGTCTGGTGAGCAATAAAAAAATTATTTTGAACTTTGTGCGTTACTTTTATACAGTGCTGGTGGTACCAAAGAGGGTACCACCGACGGACAGACCGACCGACCCCAAGACGTACCTTCAAATGTCCCCTCCGTCAAAAAGCACTTCAATAACGTCTGCCAAAAAAGCAGAAAAAAGAAACCAGCATCAATTCCTGTCACTGCTAATGGGGGGGGGATTACATGTATGTGAAATTAATGACTGCCGAGGGAAGGAATATCGAATCTAGGCCCGGGGTGTAAAAATAAAAACCAAAAATCCCACAACACATTTATCAAAAGTGAAAAATCTAAAAAAATAAGAACAAACCACGCTTCACAGGGGGGGGGGGGGAACAAACTGCGGAAGCGGAAATTCATAAAATGGGAAAGATTCGGTTTTGGTTTTGGTTTTGGTTCGAGACGATGAATTTTTCATATTACTCGAAGTAGAAAAAATCAACAAAATTGAAAAATAGATATAACTGATAACTAAAAATATCTAACAAGACAATAAGAGCCAGACTATAAGGCTCCACAACTTTCATCCGACAGTACAATGAGATAACACCCGCAGACAAAGACGTGAACCGAGCAAATTAGCCTATGTCCGAGAATACAATACATAAAGGGAGAGAGGAAAACTTTTGTTAGCCTATGATGATGTGAAATCGGGGAGGAGGAACACTGGGATAAGAAAGACAAAATCGTCCGTCATTTTTTATACTTTAGGTATCATTGTTACGTTTCTTTGAACTTTACTTCTTTACCAGGTCTTCCGATAATAGGTAATTATCTTCAAATTGGGCAATATTCTTTTTACCGCGTGGTCTCCGTAAATAATAATCGTTGAAAAATTATAATAGTAACTTGATGATGATCAATAAAATTCCTTTTCTTTGCTCTTAAATTACCAATCATCGTTTATTATTTTAAAAATTATTATTTTGATTATACCATCAACCCACACGATGTTTAAATATCAAGGAGGTGGGGAGGATGACAACGAGGACCAACGAATCTTCAGACTCCACATTTCAACTGGCCCCAAGCAAAAAAATTTTTTGGTTATATTATTTTATCATTATTTCAACTAAGACAACATGGGAGATATTCTAGATTTCTTGTATTAATGTCTGAATTAAGCAGCCGCCTCCCCGGACCAGTCCCTTGGAACATCCCAACTTCGAACAAGCATTCAATCCTCCGCATTTGAATGGAAAGCTTTCACCCGTCGTTCGATTTCTAATAATTTTTTCTTGTTTCTTTAACTGTGCAAGCGAAAGAAATTGCCCAAATAGAAGCAATTAACCAGTTCTATATTTGCTTTTTAAGTTTAAAAAATCCCTTTGACAGCAACTACAAAATGAACGAATATTCTTGTAAGCGAGTTTGCCAACAACCAACACAAGCATTGTTTGTAAATCCCAGTCGTAAAATTGAGTTCTCGCTTACATAATCAATGCGACAGAATTTTCTTTTTTTTTATTTTCTTTTTTTTTTTTTTTCTTTAATTTTTCTTTATCAAATCAATTCTCATCCCTTACTAATCATATCATATCAATAACTACTACTACATAATGGGTTGGTTTTGGGCAGATAAACCAGATCACGTATCTTCTACTAAGTATACCACCACGACTTCTTCTTCTTCTTCATCCGCTGCGGTATGTCCAATAGATCATTCTAAATTTGCTGCTAGTTCGCCATCATGTCCCATCCGATCCAAAGATGACGATGAGGTATTAAATCCTTTGAACAATATGCCTATGGCCATATCATCAGAGAGAGCACCGGGTCAACGAATCAAATTATCTACAGAAAGAACGATTTCGTCTATACCTCGAGGAGAAGCGGAAGATCAAGGGTTATGGGAATACCCATCTCCACAACAAATGTTGAATGCCATGTTGAAAAAAGGTAAAGGTGAAGGAATACCTGAAGATGCTGTAGGAAGTATGGTTGAAGTTCATAATTTTTTAAATGAAGGAGCTTGGCAACAGATTTTACAATGGGAAAATGAATATACTAAACAATCTCGTATTGAACCTCGATTGCAAAAATTCACTGGTAGACCTCATGATTTATCACCCAAGGCTAGAATGTATTTATGGTTAGGTGAGTTGTTCCCAGAGACTTTCAATACCATCCCACCTTTTGATAGACACGATTGGACAGTATTGAGAAGTAAAGGAAGAAACCAAGGGTGGCAAGAAGTAAGATATGTCATTGATTATTATGGTGCTCCAGACGATGAAGAAACTGGGATGCCTGCATTTGTATTAGATACAAGACCAGCATTGGATAATTTCACAAACGCACGTGATATATTTACTCATTGGGCTTATCCTATTTGGAAGAAAGCCATGGGCGAAGTTGATTATAATTGATGATCAAGGGAGAGTGTAACATGGAAAAAATTAAGTATTCATTAGTTATTTTTATGGTTCTATTTTTTTTTTTCTTTCTTTCATTCTTTTTGTTATGTACATGTATATATAAAGATTTTTATTTATCTACAATATCATCTTACTGGTTTCGTATTCCTAAGCTTAATTAACAAGACCATAGGTATTTCCACGAAACTAGAAACCTCGTCGATAATGAATGAAGGCAACGTATTACCGAAATAATCCCAATTTAACTCTACCAATTCAGAAACTAATACCTGCAACCTATCAGCATCACCTTTCTTCACATAATGTCTAAACATAAAGTAATAAGTATAGTAATTAGGTCTCACACCCTTATATTCTTTCATCTTGTCAAAATATAATTCAGCTAAAGCTGTTTGACGTGGCAAGGCATTATGAATAAAACTATTCCATGTAATTGCATCATTTTTAATCTCTTCAATGATATAATTGAAAATTTGTTCACCACGAAGACCACTCCCTAATGTAAGTTCACCAACCATCATCGTCATATGTAAGGAAGCTGAACGAGGATATTTCTTTTCCAATATATCAAAAAGTTGCCTAGCTGCTTCGATGTTATCAGATTTAATTAATCCATTTAATAAAGTACCATGCAAATGTTGATTAAGTCCCTTTTTACCAAGTACCATTTCTTTTAAGTATTTTCTAAGATCTGGGCTCTTCCCTTGACTATGCAAACGTTGCAAATAGGTATTGATAAGGGTTGTTTTGATAGATACATTGTCTGGGATATCATGCTTTTCCATAAACGCCGTGATTCCTGCCATTGCTTGGTAATTTTTATTTTTTGCATAATAATTAAGGAACTCATTCATAACGTGTGTATGTGGTTTATAAGCCTTATCAGATATCATCAATTCATTTAACTTCTTTTCTGCTTCTGCAATATTTTTATGGAAAATCATAGCTCTTAATAATCCATCATTAATGTATCCAGTTGCTTCTTGATCAACATCCTTGATGTTCGCATTTAAGAATTCTTGTGCCTTGTCAAATTTACCAAAGTTGGCATAGGCAGTATATATAGACCCTATTGCTTTAGCGTCAAATTTTAAACCTGAAGCTTCAATAGTTTTCAATGTTCTTTCAAATTGCAATTCGAGTTCTTCTTCACCACCTTCATCCCTCAACTTCTTTATTCTGCCCGGGTTTGTCATGGCTTGGATAACAACACTCCAAGGGCCAATTGTCGGTTTCAAACCTGATCTAGTAATGGTTTCAAACAAAGTGAAAACTTCATCATACTCTTTAAGTATGAAATATCTTTCCATTAAGGCAACAACAACTTTTTCTTCAAGTGCAATATCACGTTCTTTGCAAACATCCACTATTTTTTGATACAATGCATTCAAAAGGGCTTTATCCCTTGCATTCTCAATGCTTCGAATTGCGTATTCACTATTGGGATCAAATCTCTTGTTTTGATCACTAAAAATGAGCTCCTGATACTTTGAAAAGTTCGTTGGATCGTAAAGACCCAACTCGACAAGCAATTCTCGCATTGATGGAACAAAAGGAATGCTTCCGTTGGGCGAGAATTTAGTAGCGTCCTCATGTGAATATGGAAGATTTTGTTTGATACACATACTAGCATATGCATACACTGCCAAGTTTTTTAAGTAATATGGCTTGTATTTCACTTTGGAAACGGCTCTATCAATATCTTCACTATAGTAGTATCGAGTGGTTTTGGTATACTCGAAATTTTTCATCCAATAATTTAATACTTTTTGATAATCAGGATTCTCTTGCCTCAAAGCAGAAATAGCTAATTCACTGAAATGTACAGGATGAGCAATCCTATACTTTATGAAAAATTCAACCAATTCGTCAATTGACACTTTCATAGTGGTTTCTGGTCTTTGTGCCAAATAAAAGAGTTCTATAGCTAATGGACCAAATGCACAGTACAAATCCACATCACGTATTCTTTCTGTTTTTTGAATCTCGCGCAAGTACGTAATACCTTCTTGTAAAATGTCATAAGCTTCATCTAAATTCCTGGAAGCTTCAGAAATGGTCTTCTTGACTTGGCTGGAAACATCTAGTACTTTGGGATTGACTGGAGACTGTTTGTTTTTAATGCCCCGGTTCGGGTAATTGCCTTGTGGTGGTCGTGAGGGTGTCGAGGTAGAAATCGGATTGGATTCTATGGTAGTAGTAGATGGATTCTCACTAGGAGCTATTGTAGATTGGTAACGTTGTAAAGTAATCACACCAACTCTGGATGGATTGCTTATATGACGAAAACTACGACTAGTAGCTCTGTTGACAAATTGTCTTAACGAGAGCATTGGTTAGTCAATGTTGGTTGATATCTTGATCAAAAAAATTTTTCATGGCTATTTTTTTTTTTCTTTCAGCACCTTTGTTGAGTTCGTCGTTGGAAGGAAAAAATTGGTTATAGAGAACCCTTTCGAGTTTCAATTGAAATGGATTTCATTCCATATCATCTTTAACAAAAAGCGAAGATAAGAGATGTATCGTAGAGCCATGCTCTGAAATATTCTACATTTAATGTTTCTTTTTTAGTATTAAATTATATATTAAGATCTGATTGAACGAATATACAAAATCCTGCTGAACAAATGTTAGTAAAACAAGAAAAACCACACTAAACTAGTTCCTTGCCGGGCCAACTATCCATTATTATAAAAGTAGCTTATTCAGATATAAATATATTTTAACAATTCTTATCATAAACAAAAATATCAATTGAGCTGGGTTTATGCTGTGGAGTCCTAACGACTCAGTATCATCATTAAAATAAACATTCTTGATATAAAATGGAAGAGCCCAAAGCAAAAAGGAGCGTAAACATAAATCAGTTTAGGAATGGTACATACCTTAGGATGATGTGGTTGAATGTAAGAGTTGTGCTGCAGAAGGAAGAACTGTAATATAAAAAGAGTAGGAAAATTTTTCATATTGTTGCTTTACTATCTTTTTGTTCATCGAACTAGTAAGTCGTGTGCGGTGCCACAAAATTTGATTAAGACCTCGGAAAATTAGGGCTTTATAAAATACTACTTATCCTCTTTGTTGGTAATTAAATATTAACATACATCAACACTTTCTTACACAACCACTTTCTTACACAACCACCATAGATAAACTCTAATGAGTAAAGCTAAAATCGAGGAGAGCTCTAGTGGTGATGAACCACAACAAGAACAACAGCAAAATTTGGTGTTTTTCAACTATCACGAATATTTAACTCTTGGATCAGATCAAAATTCATTAGTGATCAACCACTTCCCCAACATATATGAAGATAGAACATCTGCAATTTATAAACAGACACGTATAATAAG
Source organism: Candida gigantensis (assembly GCA_030557085.1). Classification (NCBI taxonomy): domain Eukaryota; kingdom Fungi; phylum Ascomycota; class Pichiomycetes; order Serinales; family Debaryomycetaceae; genus Candida; species Candida gigantensis. Next base: position 21,401 of record JAKTVG010000351.1, read on the forward strand.
AGTTCCTCGTGTATTTCATTCTATTCAGTTCCCCGATTTGATACCTCAATTTTCAAACTATTATCCTGGAATTGAGCCTGGGGCAATACGACTGACGGCAACACAAATCACCCCAGGGATATTTGAAGAAAATGTGTTTAATGAAAGCTCGGCTATTCCTAGTTTAGAACAAGTGATTCTGAAGAGAGAGTTTGAAGCGACAATTAACCTGATCAATCAATATCTAATAACTGCATTCACTCCGTATAGTAAATGGACATTGATGGAAAATATCATTGATATGTTAACAGGAGGACTCTTTTTAGCATTCTTAAACTTGATAGGCGTTTATACGTTTACAAAGAGGAAAGTTATTCTATTAGAAGATCATATTAGAAAGATTAATCAACAGTATGAAGAAAAAGGTGTCGATTTTAAGATAATTTCACCCCGACTAACAGGGTACTTATCGGTATGTTTTGATTAATGTGTAGTATTACAAGTAGGATCTTTGTTGGTACTAACTTTATTTTAGCTTGATATTCAAATACCCAGACCGCAATAAGGTGTGATGATTTATGTTTGACAAACCAAGCTGCTCCAAATGAGAGCAGACATCAACGAAAAAAAAAAAAAAAAAAAAAAAAAAGTACATTCACGTATAACTTATCCCGCAATTTGCATAATCCATGCTCAGACGAAGTGCGATGAATGGGGTATTTGCTGTATATAAGCCATCTGGTATCACATCAGCCAAATTCATTGATGTTTTGCAAAATAAATTTACCAAATCGGATGTGTTTGCCAAAGATTTACAAGAGATGAAAGACAAAATCAGAGCAGATTTGAGTACTGATAGGAAATGGAAACAACATAAAATAGATAAGAAAATCGCGAATACTAAAGTAAAAATTGGACATGGAGGAACATTGGATCCTTTAGCAAGTGGTGTATTAGTAGTTGGAGTTGGATTGGGAACTAAGAAATTACAATATTATCTTGCCGAATGCCAAAAAACTTATGAGACTAAAGCATTATTAGGTATTTCTACAACCACGGGGGATTCTGAAGGTGAAATCATAACTCAAAACAAAGTTGATCATATCACAACGGAAGTAGTTGACAGTGCAGTGGAAAAATTTATTGGTGATATAATACAAACACCGTCTATTTTTTCAGCCTTGAAAGTTAATGGGAAACCACTTTATGAATATGCTAGAGAAGGTTTACCATTACCCACGAATATTAAGGTACGAGATGTTACGGTGAATGATATCAAGGTTATAAAAGAAGATTCTTTGAAAACTGATCATGAGTTTACAAAGTTGGAAAGTCAACTAGATGAAAATGGAATCCCAAAAGAACACGGGTTGATGAATAATCCAACTTTAAATGATTCACCTTTATATTTTTCCAAACAATATTTAGAGAAAGCAGAAAAGGACAACTTGCCAAAGGAAGTTGGAAAACCAAAAGTATTGGAAGATGATGAATCTTTACCTGAAAAATTACCAATGATTCATTTCATCAGTGACGTTTCATCGGGAACTTATATCAGAAGTTTGATAAGTGATATAGGTAGAGCCATGGAATCCAGTGCTTATATGGTGGAATTGATTCGAACTAAGCAGTCTGAATGGGAATTGGACAAGAATGTGTTTAAATTAGAGGACTTTGAACAAGATGAAAGAATATGGGGGCCAGTTTTGAAAAAAGTTTTCGATGAAGGAGGTGAGAAAATTATAGACTTGGCTAAAGAGTTTGAAGAAATTTCAAAAACAATTGAACCTGAACAAGAAAAGGGTGAAACTGATAATGAACCTAGTTTGATCCCAAAGAAGAGATCCATTGAAGATGTTGAAAAATGAGGCCAGAAAAAAAAAAAAAAAATAATTGAATACATGTTGTAGAAGAAGTACATATTACATAGACATTAACAATGATCAGACTATTTCAAAGCAATGGTATTTCCAAATCTCTGACTCGTTTTCTTTCTTATTTTGCAAGAACAATTATTAACCCAGTTGATTTTCAATTAAAGAGACCTGAAAATTTCACTCCAAAATCATTGCTCATTTTATCTACCCCAACAAATCTACCACAAGTTATCCAAGACTCTATAACATTACACCAACAAGATAAAATACAATTAGTTGTTGCTGGAGTCGATACAGTAGTCCCATATACGCATCGGAATGGTGTTTCCGAACTCTGGTTAGATGAGCCTATACATATTCGAAATTCCCTTTTATTGGAAGAAAGAGATGATATCAATGATCCACCCAAGGAAAGTGATGGATTGAATGCCGTTAGTGCGAGAAAGAATTGGAAAAAGATAGATTCACATTTGAATATACATTTAAGACATGAAATGGATGTGGATTTGAATTTGGCAAATACGGTTTTTACAACGGGATCAATGGTGACTTTATTTTATTTCAGCGATGATGGTCACAGTGGTTTGCATATGGGACAACATTTATGTGAATTGGATATTGCTTTACCTAGAGGTTTTATTCCTAAACATTCTCACACTGTTGTCGAGGATAATTGGACAAGTTTGTATCCTGGTAATACTTTCAAAATTACAAATTGTGTTGGGAATTTATTAAAGACAATTGATAATAGCCCCGCAGCTAAATTTCTCGAGGAGAATGAAAAATTAATGAGTATTGGCTCCAAGGAAACCGAAGTCTATGTCAAAGTTAAAAAACCACATGGTTCGGTGGTTGAGAGGTTCAAGGTTACAGCTGGAGGTGGTGGATGGGGAGCCAAAGCAAATATCATTGCCTTATCCCCTGAAGCTAAATTGGAAAAAGGAAGTGATATCCAGTTTTTCATGGTTACTCCTGAAGATAGATACTTGACAGCCCATAATGATGATGATATTGGAAAATTCATGAATGCTGTAAGCTTTACGAATTCTTACGAAGAAACCGGATATAAAGAGAACGATGGCGAAGAGCAGCATATTTATGAAAATGTGTTTGGTGGAGGAAGTGAAGGAGGGTTCTTCTTCAATGGAATCAAACATAATTCCCCAGGTGAATCAATCACTATAAAGTTGGAGAAAAAATAATAATCTAAATAGCAATCCTAAAAACACAATCCTCTTTTTCCTATCTATTGAATACACACATTTCGGCATTATGATCAAGTATATCACAGGTGACTTGTTTACCCATACTATCCCGTCTGGTAAAAAAGCCATCTTGGCACACGCTTGTAATACACATGGATCGTGGGGAGGAGGCATCGCTGCGGTATTTGCAAAGAAATTCCCCAGTGCAAACAAAGAATATAGTCAATACTGTCATACGCATTCTAATTTGTTAGGTAAATCGTTCATTATCCAATCCGATCAACCAAACATCTTAATTGCTTGTTTGTTCACTAGTGATTTCAACCAAACACCAGAACAGATTGTCCAGTACACGGAGAAATCAATTGCTGATTTGGCTAAACAACTAGAACAATACAAGGGTTTGGAAACATTGGATGGGAAAGTTGTCATTAATATGCCAAAGATAAACGCTGGGATATTTGGTGTGCCTTGGGAAGACACGGAACGTGCTTTACAGAAATTCAGCCAATTCAATTTCAATGTATACGTTATATAAAAGTGTTATCAATAATGTGAAGTTGTCAATATCTGTTGTAGTTGACCAATATGGTTGGCTTGTAGTTATGAAAGGTGGCTGAGCTGTCACCATGGCATGACTGGCTTGATTGTGTTGCAACAGTGTTGGAAAAATCCACTGGTCGTGTAACACGCACATTTTTCTTGGTGTGCGCCTTCTTATTCTGGCCTAGACGGTTGTCTTGTCTTCTTTCTTTCTTTTTTTTTCTTATTATTTGAAAAAAAGTGCCACCGAAATCAAAGTTGTCTCTGAATTTCGAGAACGATAACAAAACTATTCCATACCGACCTAAAAATTTTTTTTACATTTTAAACGGGGTTTTTTTTTTTTATTTTATATTTCTAGAGAAACTAATTTTAGACAATTAATAAAAATGGATGAGACTTTAATTGCAACTATCAATAAATTACAAGATGCATTAGCTCCATTGGGCGGTGGTTCATCTTCACCTGTTGATTTGCCTCAAATTACTGTTGTTGGATCCCAATCAGCCGGTAAATCCTCAGTTTTGGAAAATATTGTTGGTAGAGATTTCTTACCTAGAGGTACAGGGATTGTTACAAGAAGACCGTTGGTCTTGCAATTGATCAACAGAAGACCAAATAAGGCGTCTAATGATTTGGTTGATGTCAACTCGTCAGAAAGTACTGGGGGACAATCAGAAAATAATGCTGATGAATGGGGAGAATTTTTACATTTACCAGGTAGAAAATTTTTCAATTTTGAAGATATTAGATCTGAGATTGTTAGAGAAACTGATGCCAAAACTGGTAAAAATTTGGGTATTTCACCAGTTCCAATCAATTTAAGAATTTATTCTCCTCATGTTTTAACTTTAACTTTGGTTGATTTACCTGGGTTGACCAAAGTCCCAGTGGGTGATCAACCAAAAGATATAGAGAGACAAATTAAAGATATGATTATGAAGTTTATTTCCAAACCAAATGCAATTATTTTATCTGTTAATGCAGCAAACACTGATTTGGCCAATTCTGATGGGTTGAAGTTGGCTAGAGAAGTTGATCCTGAAGGAGCAAGAACTATTGGTGTCTTGACCAAAGTGGATTTGATGGATCAAGGTACTGATGTTATTGATATCTTGGCCGGTAGAGTTATCCCATTAAGATTTGGTTATGTTCCAGTTATCAACAGAGGTCAAAAGGATATAGAATCTAGAAAAACAATTAGAGATGCATTAAAGGATGAAAGAAATTATTTTGAAAACCATCCATCCTATAGAGCCAAAGCACAGTTCTGTGGTACCCCATATTTAGCTAAGAAATTAAACGGTATCTTGTTACATCACATCAAAAGCACTTTGCCTGATATAAAAATGAGAATAGAGCATTCTTTGAAGAAATATCAACAAGAATTGATAATGCTTGGTCCAGAGATGGCAGAATCTCCAGCATCTATTGCCTTGAGTATGATCACTAATTTTGCAAAAGATTATAATGGAATTTTAGATGGTGAATCCAATGAATTGAGTTCTCAAGAATTAAGTGGTGGTGCTCGTATTTCTTTTGTTTTCCATGAAATTTTCAAGAATGGTATCAATGCTCTTGATCCATTTGATCAAATTAAAGATGCTGACATTAGAACAATCATGCATAATACATCTGGTTCAGCTCCATCATTGTTTGTGGGCACTCAAGCATTTGAAGTTTTGGTCAAACAACAAATTAAAAGAATGGAAGAACCTTCTATCAGATGTATCAACTTGATTTTTGATGAATTGGTTAGAATCTTGTCACAAATCATTAGTCAACCACAATATTCACGATACCCAGCTTTGAAAGAACAATTATCACTGAATTTTATTATATATTTGAGAGAGATGTTGATTCCAACTAATGAATTTGTTTATGATGTCATTAGAGCTGAAGAAACTTATGTTAATACTGCTCACCCTGATTTATTAAAAGGTACTCAAGCAATGGCTATAGTTGAAGAAAAATACCATCCAAAACCCGCAGTTGCAGTTGATCCAAAGACTGGTAAACCATTACCTCCTAGTCAACAACCAAATCCATCTGCATCTCCAAAAGTGGATGATGCTAGTGCCAATGGATTTTTCGGTGGATTCTTTTCTAGTAAGAATAAAAAGAGGTTACAACAAATGGAAGCTCCACCTCCTGTATTAAGAGCAACGGGGACTATGTCTGAAAGAGAAACCATGGAGACTGAAGTTATCAAGCTTTTAATTTCTTCTTACTTTAATATTGTCAAGCGTACTGTTAGTGATATTGTTCCAAAGGCAGTTATGTTGAAATTAATTAATAAATCTAAAGATGATATCCAAAAGACATTATTAGAGAAATTATATAATAGTCCTGATTTGGCTGATTTGGTCAAGGAGAATGAATTGACTGTGGAAAAGAGAAAAGAATGTATTAGAATGGTTGAAGTGTTGAGAAATGCAAGTGAAATCGTTTCCAGTGTTTAGAAAAATAGTACTATAATAGAATAGAGAGAGAGAGAAGAGGTGAAAGAGTTACAGTTGGGCTATCTATATTTATCTTGATACTAGTATTTTTTTTATTATTATTATTGCTAGTTTAATGAACTATGATACACCAGGTGTGTGTGTATAATCCCCCATATTTTTTTTATTTGTGTATTGTTCTTATTTCTTCATTAATATAATTATTGTTATTTCATATAACCCTTTATTTATCATAGCACCCCTGGGAAGAATACATTCTTTGGTCAGTAAATAAAAAAACAGTATCTGGAATATTACAGAGATGAGTTACAAAATGGTTTTGATCGTTGAGAATGAATGCGAGTTATGTTTGGCTTATTGTGTGGCAAATCAAAAGGATACCCAGAATAATACCAACCAAAGGGATTATGTTCAATACTACAATGAAAAAGTGAAGCTAATTTCCTGAAGGGGTAAGGGAAACATGTAGAGCCTTATCATAGAAGAATACAGAAGACTGTGTATGTGCGTATATTATTTATTGTAGTGAGAATAAAGTTGCAAATTCAACTGTGTGAATTTTTTTTTTTGCTGTTGTGTGTGTGATGAATGTTGTGTTTACCTTTTTCCTAATTAAGTAATCTGGAACAAGAAAGTAAATAAACAGGTTGAAAATGTACAGTCACATAACTAAATAAATAGATAGATAGATGCCTAATTATCAAATGTCATAAGTTACATAAAACCGTTCTTGTTTCTTCTCGTACAACAACGGGGAGGAAAATTTTTTACATTTTTTTAAACAACCAACTACAACTACCTAGGAAAGAGTAATTTTAATACTTTTCCCATCTTATTATTGCAAAAAACAGAAGAAGAAGAAGCATGGATTCAACAATGAGTTATCCGCCCGTATCCTTGAATACGCCCACGAAAAAGATCCGAGATCTAACCTTAAATTCACCACCAACCAGACATCATAATCAACACCAGCACCAACAACATCCATATTCTACATTCACGAACGATATGAGTTTTAATGACCGCCTCCATAACTGTAATGACAACAAAAATATATACCCTAGTCTAGATGATATACAGACATCCCCCACTGCATCAACAATGATTGAAAAGGGATATTCTAGAAAAATCACAAATAATGTATTATCAGAATTGAATTCTCGAGCACAACAATTATTAGGCTCACCAGATGAACAAACCTATCAACTGAATACACCAACAACAGTAGGAGTAGCTAATAACTCCACTTCGAACCAGGTAATGAATAGAAGAAACAAAAGATATAGTGGTGTTCACATGACCAAATTCAAACAAATGGATTCAATTAATCAACATTATTCTATACATATGAAAACTCCATCACCACATAAATCAGAATCGACAACCTTAACAAACACGGTGAATGTATTAGAGGAATCAGCAAGTAAGAGGCGAAGAACATTGAATGGGAATGATGAGATTATTACTATACCAATTATGCAAAAACCAACAATGACTGAGGGGAATAATAATAGTAGTCCAAGTAGGAAAATCTCACCTTCTAAAGGATCAATGGATTTGAATTCAATGTTAAGACAAACTACGGAGACTGGATCTCCTAGTAAAGATGGTCAATTTGTTAGGCCTTATGCTCCGACTAATAAGTTAAGACAAAGTTCATTGGAAATGGCAGGTGTTATGCCAGGGGCAACACCACAATCACAACAACCACAACAACAGAGAAATTTTAATAATATTAATAATACCCCAGTTTTACAAAGGAAATCTTCTATACCTCAATTACAAAAGAAATCTTCAATTCCTCAATTACAAAAGAAACCTTCAATACCTACATTGAATAAAAAATCATCTATTCCAACATTGAATAAAAAACCATCTATTCCAACATTACAAAAGAAATCATCTATATCTAATTTAAACCGGTGGCCCCAACACCAAAACCAACAACACCAGCAGCAACAACATCTGGTCTCTTCTTCAATGCCACCCCCACCACCCCCACCACATGGTTTCCATATACCTACACTTAATAAAAAACCATCAATTCCTCAAATTCACAGAAATGATGTTCCTCATTTATCACACATGAGTCCATCACGATCAATTCGAACTAGCGAATCGTGTAAAAGCATGGGGGTTAATTCTCGGATATTGCATAATTCAACTAATTTACAAACTATGCCCAAATCAAAGTCGGTCACTATACCTCAACCTTTTTCATTATATGATAAACCTACAATTTCATCATCTCAGAAATCATTGAATAAATTTCAAAGATTAAAAGAAAGATTTACATAGAAAAAAAAAAGGGGGGGCGGAGGTTTGTTTTAAAATATAAAATTATAATATAATTAGTCCGTTGTCTATTTTTTTTAAGAAATAAAAATTTTTAATATATATTTGCTTGAACTTTGATTTCTCCACCAATTGTAATTTCTTGTTCACCTGTCCATTTATCACCAGCAGGTAATGAAACCATTGATGCGACATGACCAGGTTCCACACATAACATTTGATGGAATCCTGTTTTCGGTTGGAAATCACTCATTCCTTCTGCTTTTTTAGTCCATGGGTTCCATACAACAGCATCAGGTAAATTTTTTCTATCAACATTGACCAAAACTTTCCCCTTATCAATAACTTGTAATGTTTTCTTATCACTTACATTTGAATAAATACGATCAAATTCTTCATGGAAACTAATAACCGGTGCTTTTTCAACATATGCTTCTCCAATCAATTGATCAAAACTTTGTTGTCCACTTAAATTGTTAACTAATGTATCTGTAATATCACCAATTCTATGATACGTATGGAATAACCAATTGAACTCAAATGGTTTCTTACCGGTATTTTCAACTTCAATTGAAGTGATTAATTTATCTTTAGCTAAACTAACGGTTAAAATCAAAGTGAAATCATAATTCCATAATTTTAAAGTTTCAGGATCAACATTTTCTGGTCCTAATCCAAATTGAACCGTGACTGGATTTTCTTGTGTTTGTCCCAAAAATTCCCAAGTTGAATTACGTGCAAATCCATGTTGTGGTAATGGGAAAGTAGGATGATTAGGATCTTTTTGTTTTCCAAAAACTGGGAAAACTAATGGAATACCTCCTCTAACAGCCTTACTACCGTCTAATTTAGCAGCATGAGATACCCATAATTTCTCTTCAATGTTATTCTTCCATGATATAATCGTAGCTCCAAATTTCAAAATGGTGGCTTCGTTGGCTGGGTCAGATGGATCAGAAATGATAACACGATCTTCAAGTTCTTCTACTGGCATTGTAAATAGTGTTTATATTGAATAGATATTATTGGAAATATACGAATTGAGTAAATTTCAGAAAAAGAGGAAAGAAGAAAAGGGAAAGGAAAATGTGACAGGGACAAAGGGCGAATTTGCTGGTCCTTATATTTACTCCATTTTCGGACAATCCTGGAAAATTTGAGGTCGTGTCCTACTACTCAAAAATTGCTGAATGTTGCATTATTAACAAAAAGCACCTAGATTTCGAACCAACACAAGCGACAGGGAAGAGTATATTTACTTAATCGTCGATGAGTAGGTTTACAGTGGTGGCTCCGATATATGCACAAACGAGGGATAAACATAGTAAGAATTGAAAATAAGAAGGTGGCAGGTTTCCACTGTTGCGAATATTCGGTGGTAGATCGTGCAACCGGATCTCGCGAAAGGCTTTTACAAAGAAATTAATAACTACTTACTAAATTGGGGGTTCGTATTATCAAGTTATTTTCAACTGTCTGTGTGAAAAAAAAAGGGGGGGTTCTGGCCAGTAGATGCAGCTAAAAGTGTAATACCCTTAACGTTATTATGAGTATTTATAAAGATCGTCTTTCATGGTATATCCCTGACTTTGAATAATGCAGCGCTCCTAACAAATTGAACAATTTTGCAGTAATTTTTCATTGAATTTTCAAAGGAAAACATTACACGTGCTTTAGTCTCAGTTGCCCCCGGCGAGATCACCTCCGCGTATTTTTTTGAATGAAATACGACGACCTGGAAGTTCCGGAAGAATTGATAGCTCTGGGTCCTGGCGCGCGTCACGGGGATTGGTTCTTCGTGCAGGACATCGACCGGCCGGTTTAAAATTTTATTTCCGTGTGTGAGTGTTTCTGCCATAGCCGATATCCGGGGGGAGGCAAACCAAAATTTTCAGGTCGACCTTTTTTTTTTATTCTCCAGCACGAAATAAAGAGAAATAAGAATGGAGGGTTGTTTAATTGAAGAATGGTTGTTGGTCGAGACACATGACTGACTGCAACAAGCAAGTATAGTCAATCATCAACAGGACGCCAATTGTTACCATAGTTGAGGTAAATAAGAGAGAGAAAAAGAAATTCACGTATTCTTGAAACCGACACACGACTGCACATACAAATGATTCTCTCACTTCTTCTTCATTGTTTGTTGTGTGTTGCTTGTTACTTGTTGTGTGTGAGTGCTGCCCCTATTTTTTTCTTTTCCTTTATTTCTTCTTTGTCATATAAAACTTCTTCTTCTTCCCTCTTCCAAGCCTACACTCACCAAACGACTCCCCCCCTCCATCAACACCCTATCTTTACACCCTAATAACGTACTTTCTATACGTTATACTACTCATCAAGCATTTCGTACACACACCCACTACCCTCATTCATCACACATCTTATCCGCATCCCATTAGAGTAATAAATTATTTAGATTCAAAGTTCTTGTTTTCCTGGTTGTAATTTTTTTTGTATATATATATTTTAGAGTTTTGTTTGCAACGGATTAAACCAAACCCACAACCACATCTATATCCACTTATTATCCCTCCTTTCTCCTAAATACTTCAACTGATTGTTCTTATTTAGGCAAAGTGTTCATATAAGAAAGAGTAACATAATTTCCAGCATCAATCATCTTTGGCAACACACCTCACAACAACAACAACCTAAAAATTTTTTTTTTTTTGTTTGGGCCCACATATAAATCGAAATCTCATAATGTCATCTACAATTTTACGTTCAAAGATAATACAAAAACCGTATCAGCTATTTCATTATTATTTCCTTCTGGAAAAATCTCAGAATTCAACCATAGGCGACTTGGAATTTGATACCAATATCAATTCTAGTGTGCGCAGATTAAGACATCATAAATGGACGACAGGTGAGATCTTTCATTATGGATTCTTAATTTCAATACTATTCTTTGTTTTCATTGTGTTTCCAGCATCTTTCTTCATCAAATTACCTATCATCATGGCATTTGCTACTTGCTTTTTAATACCTTTAACATCTCAATTTTTCCTTCCTGCATTACCCATCTTTACTTGGCTAGCATTATATTTTACTTGTGCTAAAATACCCCATGAATGGAAACCAGCAATCACCGTCAAAGTCTTGCCTGCCATGGAAACGATATTATACGGTGACAATTTATCAAATGTCTTGGCCACAATCACAAATGGAATATTGGATATCTTTGCATGGTTACCATATGGTATTATCCATTTCAGTTTCCCTTTTATCCTTGCTGCCATTATCTTTTTGTTTGCTCCTCCAACATCATTAAGAGCTTTTGGATTTGCATTTGGTTACATGAACTTGTTTGGAGTTTTAATCCAAATGCTTTTCCCTGCTGCTCCTCCATGGTACAAGAACTTGCATGGTTTGGAACCAGCCAATTATTCTATGCATGGATCTCCAGGTGGATTAGGAAGAATCGATAAATTATTAGGTGTCGATATGTATACCACTGGATTTTCTAATTCTCCAGTTATCTTTGGTGCTTTTCCTTCATTACATTCTGGGTGTTGTATAATGGAAGTTTTATTTTTATGTTGGTTATTCCCCCGTTTCAAAGCAGTTTGGGTTATGTACGCATCATGGCTTTGGTGGAGCACGATGTATTTAACCCATCACTACTTTGTTGATTTGATTGGTGGGGCCATGTTATCATTGGTAGTTTTTGAATTTACCAAGTACAAATATTTACCAAAGAATAGAGCTGATAAATTTTGTCGTTGGTCATACACTGAAATTGAAAGAATTGAAATACAAGAGATTGACCCTTTAGCAAATAATTACACTTTGGTAAATGATAGCGAAAGCAGATTATATACCAGAGTGTACCAAGAAGTTCAAAGTGGACTGCCACAAAGAGCAACAACACCAGAAGCATTTGAAATGTCAAATCTCCCTAGATCTAGACAAAGTTCCAAAACCCAGGTTCCTTTAGCTAATCTTGTCGTTAATGACCAAGTTTCTAATCTTGGAGAAAGAACAGACGAAGAAGATGACGTTTCATCTAACACACCATCAGTATTTGAAGATGAACCTCAGAGTAGTACTTATGCTGCATCATCAGCTACCTCGATTGAAGAGTTGGATTCAAAGAGAATGTGATAAATCCAAAGTTCTATTTTATTTTTATTTATTTTTAATTTCGTTGAGAGAATTTATGACTATTTTACGTTGATGACATTTGCTTAGTTTGTTGTTGTTTTTTTTATACATATATCATCATTATTTACTGCATTTGCAAATTGCAGATTATCACACACACATTTGCTTTTAATAATCTTTATTTGGCTTGGTTTTTTTATCTTAATTTTAATACTGCTGTTGCGTTTTTACTTTCTTGATTTGTTTTCATACTTGATATAATCTTAATCATTAATAATTAATATACATCTGTTTCATATCTATTTTTGGTATCTATAGAAAGTAGTAAGTAGGCTAGGACGACTATTTGTCAATTGTTTTTATTGTTTAGTAAAAACAATTGATTTACGAAACATTTACATTGTTCTGCAATTATAAGTTGGATGTAATTAGTCATTGTTAAAACAAACATTACGGGACAATATATAGTCATCGGATCTCTCGCCAAGTTATACACACACACACACACACACCAGCAGTGTCATTCTTCATTTTTTAGTTTACCCCAAGATCTATACGGAAGCCTCGCCTCGCCTCGCCTCGCTAATTTTATCAAATCTAAGAAAAACAAAAATAACATTAAAATTGAAATTGAAATTGGCCGTGTCACGTAAAAAAAAAAATAATATATAAAAAAAAGCCATCTTTGAGCTTGCATAATCCACGTCATTCATTAAAATAAAGACATGAAAATAGGAGTAGTATCAACAGGATTATAACGAGAGTTCAATGAGGAAAAATATGAATAATAGAAGTGTTCTAGTGTAGTAGTAGTAGATTGTGTAGTGATAAGGAGATCAAGAAATGATTGCAAAATCATTGTGAGACACGTGAGGGAGGGGAGGGGAAGAGAAGGAATTTCTTGGTATTGTGGGCTGAGACAGACAATAAGATAACTTAACAAATAGCGAAGGCCAAGTTTTGTTTAGGAGGCGTCAATCACAAAGAGTTGCGTAAATGTGTGTGTATGGAATTCCAGGACCAGCAATAATAATAGGGAGGGAGGTGGTGGGAATCTAGGGATAAAATGTCCCACGGCAACGACAAAATAAAACTAAATTAAAAAGTCGTACTCTATAAATAATTAAATATATGTTGTAATATTTTATGACAAGCAGTAGAAGTTAGTAGTAGAAGTATTACAGGGAACAAAGCAACAGAAAAAATAGAAAGAAAAAAAAATTTGACAATTTCATTTTCTATCACAATTTATTTTTAATTAACCAAACTTCTTAATCACATTCATTTATTCTTCCAACACAGCTTCTTTTGCATAGCATGTCACTAGACACATCACACAGCCCGCCCTTTGCATCACCCATACTAGAGAACAACAACAACAACAATAATAATCAACTGCCTATAATGTCTAGTCTAATCTCAATATCCACGCATGTCTTATCACTGTCAATAACTTTTTCGACGCCCACGACCACATCCACCAGTATACCCACAACCACAACCACTAGCATATCGACCCTAATCGCAACCACAGCAACAGCCGCAATTTCTTCTATAACTACAGATGACACAACAAGAACCGTGCTATCGACAATAATCAATGATATCATACTACCGATACTATTTTCAAAGCGTAAGGAATCACCCACACATCAACCAAACCAACTTGGAGAATTCACCGATCATCAAGCAATGGTACAACGAATAGTAGCGATTTCATCATCATGTGGATCCATTTCAGCTGTTTTAATAGCAATGTATTTTTTATTTGCCTTGGATCCTAAAAGAATTGTTTTCCGTCATCAATTAGTTTTTTTCTTATTGTTTTTTGATTTATTAAAAGCTTGTATTTTATTATTGTATCCTTCTAGAGTATTAACTCATTCAAGTGCTTATTATAATCATAATTTTTGTCAAGTTGTTGGGTTTTTCACTGCCACAGCTATTGAAGGGGCAGATATTGCAATTTTTGCATTTGCTATTCATACTTGTTTATTAATTTTTAAACCTTCATTCAATACAAAAGTGAGAAATTCAAATCGTGTCGAAGGTGGATTATACAAATTTAGAGTATATGTTTATTTATTATCTTTTGTTGTGCCTTTGGTCCTTGCAAGTTTAGCATTTATTCATAACCCAGGGTATGATTCTTTGGTTTGTTGGTGTTATTTACCAATGAGACCAGTATGGTTAAGATTAGTCTTGAGTTGGGTTCCTAGATATTGTATCGTCGTGGCGATTTTTTTCATTTATGGAATGATTTATTTCCATGTCATTAGTGAATTTAAAACATTTGGTAGAGTTTTCAAAAATGCAGCAAGTGGTCATAATAATAATGGTGCTGGTCATCATAATAATGACGAAAACCCAACGTTTTTTTCATCTTTGAAATATTTCTTCTTATCGATTAAGAATAATTTATTTCCTAAAATGACAAACGATGAGCTTGCTCCTAACACACTGAGAAGAAGCAAAGTATCAACACATGATACTACTCATCACCCTCACCATCACCATCATCAGAATGACACGGAAATTGAAGATGAGCATGATAACGATTCAGAGGAACTAGCTGAGGCATTGGATGCAGATTCGTTACGATATCAGGATGAAGCTCTGCAGAAAGAAGATGGCAGAAGTCTGTACTTTCAACATAATGCAGATATACAACAAGCCAATTTAGAAAATTTCAAGAGAAGACAAAGAATCATTCAAAAACAAATGAAGTCAATTTTCATTTATCCATTCGCATATTGTTTTGTTTGGTTATTTCCCTTTATTTTACAAGCTACTCAATTCAATTATGAAGAAGATCATCATGCTGTATATTGGCTTAATGTATTAGGAGCTTTCATGCAACCATTGAATGGATTTGTTGATGCATTGGTATTTTTCTATCGTGAACGTCCTTGGAAATATACTGCCATGAAGAATTTTGAACGAGAAAATCGTCAACGAGTAGATAATATAATTGTTAATGATTTACAACGTAAGAATTTAGGAGAAGAAGAAACTGCTGCAAGTGCTGGGAAAAGAATTGCTAAGAATTCACTTAGTGCAAGTTCTGGATTAGTTGATGTTAGTACTTATAAACCTTGGAGACAATTTATGAATAAATATCGATTCCCATTTTATCGATTACCTACTGATAAAAACATTGCTGAATTTCAACAGAAATATATTCGTCAAGCTCTTGGTGATTCAAATAGAATAATTAAACATTCAGCAGGTCATAACGTTACCCAAGATTTCAATACCACTACAATCCATAATAATACTACTCGTGGTAGTGGTCATGGTCATGGTCATGGTCATGGTGGTGATAATTATAGTCCTCAATCAGGAGAAACAGGAGTTTCAGTATCTGACATCACTGAATTACAGAATCCACATGATTTTTCAGATATTTTAAATAGTAATGAACCAAGTGCAATTAGTTTCCTCGAGACTAAAAACGTACCTGGATTCAAACCAAATTTCGGTAAGGCTTCATTCACTAGAAGATCATCAATCTTAGCACTTCGGAAAAATAAAACAACAACAGCACCAACACCAATGACAATAGCAACACCGGATGTTTCTACAATAAGTGGTGGTGGTGGTATAAGACATGATAGTTGTACAAGTGGTGAACTTTCAGATCCGTTTCAATCAGATGGGATAGTTGAAAAACAACATGCTCATAATCATGGTTCTCCATTACTGAAAAATACAAATGATGATGAAACTTTAGATTTCTTGGAATTTCTTAAAAGGTAAAAATAACCAGAGCAAATACTAGGACAGTAATAGGTCTTTAAATTTTTATTTATTTAATAAAAAAAAAAACACATATATATATATATTTAGTAGTTGAGTAATGTAGTTTTAAAATGAAAATACTTGCTGGAGGGGGGTTCATTTTCTTTTCCTTGTGCTAAAAGGTACTTTGTCACGCGACACGCGTTGTAATCAAAAGAGCAAAATTAGATTTACCTTATTTCTTTATAATTACTACAACCACCAATCCAATTTGTTTACCTATTGAAACAACACTCAAAGTACTACTTCGAAGTTGACATAACATGGATTGTACTGATATATTTAAAAAATTGCCATCTGAAGTACGTGCATTGGTGATGCAACACATTCCAAAATGTACATTACTCTATATGTTGGACTACAAACCTTTGCAACCGCAGATTTTGGAGCACTTAATGAGAGAGGTCACTCTTGGTCAAGGACAAGAATGGAATGAATCTACTGAGCCTTGCGGAGGTTGTTCCATCAATGGCCCAACAGTGTTCGAGGATCGAAAGAGTCTCTCTGAATTTATTGAGAAATATAACGCGTACCCCGTTGAAGTAGTGGTTGGTGGCCTTTTTCATCATTATGATCTTGTTCAGAATGAAGAAGAATTGCAGGAGTATAAAAAATGTTTTCCCAAATCAAAAAAGACATACATCTCCCAAGTTGTTCTCGTGTCAGATACTGATGTGGCAAATGATGCTGATTTGGAAAAGTTCAAGAAGCTTGTTTCTGAATTCAATGTTGGAGAACTTACTTTGTTTCTGGGATATTTTAATTTAATTGATTATTTACCTGATACATTGGAACGTTTATCTTATATGAATGGAGAAAAATTGCACCTGATGGGATTACTTAAACTCATGAAATTTAGTAATTTGAAAACACTTCATCTTCCGGATGTTGGGGTAATTAAAAACCCAATGAGTTTTATTCCGCCTAATGTCGAAGAATTGACTATCGCGAATGCCAGTATTGATGAACTGATTACATTTGGCTCAAATATTCCATATAATTTACGAGTGTTTAACCTTGAATTTGAAGGTAGATTTTCTTCCATCAAACCACTTTTGTCTCAATTGTACAAATTGAAAAAGTTACAAGTTTGTTTCAATGGTAGTGATGATGATGACATTGATTTAAATGATGTCTTCTTGTCTAGCCAACTTGCGTATTTGAAATTGAAATTTAGGAATCAATTCTTCAACATCGAAGCCTTGAAAAAATTACACAACTTGAAAACCCTTTTTCTTGAATGCTCAACCGTCGAAGGATTCAATGATGAAAACGACTTGCCTAAATTGAAGAAGTTGAAGTTGAACGTTGACAATTACGTTCCAGAAGACAAACCAATGGTTTTCCCTGAAAGCTTGACATGTCTTGAATTGGAGAATTATAAAGGCAATACCGAAAAAATGAGATTATCTAGAAATTTGATTGAATTAAGAATAGAAAAATGTGGGTTTACAAATTTTGATATGATATTGCCTTCTGGATTGACTTCATTAACCATTATTAGTTCGTCACTAACAAACTTAGATAATGTAAAATTTCCTAAACTGCTCCAATCTTTGAACTTCTTTGACACATGTATCAACTCAGCGAAAAATACAAACATTTCAGAATTGAGAGAATACAATTGGGATTATTTTGAAAGCTACAATTTCACTTTTGAGGGAGGTATTGAGGATTTTTAAAAACTTAGAAAACGAGGAGGACGGATAGTTGAATACGTAGGAGTAAAATTAAATCAATGCACAATATTGTGTGCGCGTGGCATAGATTATAAGGTCTAAATAAAAATGATTTGAACATTGATAGAAGATTTACGAAACTGTAAAACCTCTTCCTTGGGATGTAATAATACTTTTGTCAAAATAAACTGATGGTAAAACCTGTAGTGTTGAACGATGTTGGTCAGCATCTTAGATTGATCCTGTTGTCCCCTCTTAGAAGATTATCCTATATTATCCTTGACAGACGCGTCTACCACAGGCTATTTTTTTTCTTCTAATTTTCACACTCAGCAACTCCAAATATCTTTACTTCAATTACCAATTCAAACAACCATTATAGAACTACTTCGAAGTTGACATAATATGGACTGTACGGATATATTTAAACAATTACCACCTGAATTACGTACATTGGTGATACAGCACATTCCAAAATGTACATTAGTATGCATGTTAGAATACAAACCTTTGCAACCGCAGCTTTTGGAGCACTTAATGAGAATGGTTTCATCTACTAGTTATGGTCACGATTGGGATGAACGAACAGTTCCTTGCGTACTATGCCTGGCAAACGGAGCAACGAGTTTCAGAAATATTCAGGTGACTCTCCCTAAATTTATTGAGAAATACAAGGTGTACCCTCATGAATTTCAGTTCAGTCAGCATTTTGACTATATGGATCTAATACAGAATGACGAGATGCTACTGTTGTATAAAAAGTGTTTTCCAAAATCGAAAACATACATCTCCTCTGTTTTCATTATGGGGGCTGTTGATTTAAATGACTTCAATAAGTTCGTGTCTGAATTCAGCATTAAAGATCTTTATTTGCTCAATAATAACTATCAATTAATTGATTATGCACCCAGCACATTACAAGACCTAACAGTAGGATATGCAGATAGATTACAATTGAATGGTTCGCTGAAACTCATGAGATTTAGCAATTTGAAAAGACTTCATCTTGCCGAAATCGGCGCTGTTGAAAATCCAATCAAATATATCCCTCCTAACATCAAAGAATTGTACATTGAAGGTGCTCGTATAAATGAAATGATAACTTTTGGTACAAATATCCCACATAATCTAAAAAAATTTGTAATTCATTTTTCAGGTAAATTTGCTTCCATCAGATCACTTTTGTCTCAATTGATTATATTGGAGCATCTAGAGATTGATTTTGACGATGAAGAAGACGAATACAATTTCCAGGATTTCTTTTTACCTAGATCACTTGAGATTTTGTTATTAAGTTTTCAGGATGGGGCTATTAATGTCGATGAATTGAAAACATTAGAGAATTTGAGAAGCCTTTCAATTGAAGGCGGGGGGATTATAGGTACCCCATTCATTGATGAATACGATTTTCCAAACTTGAAAAAGTTACTCTTGACAGTTCCCAGTTGCATGACAGAAGATCAGGCTGTGATTCTTCCTCAAAGCTTGAAAAATCTTGAATTACATGATTATAAGGTAAATCCTAACAATATGCGGTTACCTAGAAACCTCAGTGTATTAAAGGTACGACAGTCTTTTATTTCACATTTTGAGATGGAGTTGCCCCCTGGGTTAACTTCTATGGAGGTATCCTTCTCAGTAATAAAAACCTTAAATAACTTGAAATTCCCCAAGCTGCTCCGGAGGTTGGACTTCTACAATACAAAAATCCAATCAATTACGAACATAAACTATTCAGAGTTGACAAAACTAGAGAGTCTGTCTATGCCAATTAACCTGAAACCTTTTGAATCTGCTATTGAGTATTTTGAAAGAGAAAGTGGTAAGAACAGGAACGGGCAAAGAAGTGACTAATTTTCAGCATTTGACAAAAGATCATTTTTTAGCTTTTTAATTAGAACCTTTTAATCGATATCATAAATCAATTTGCATTCTTCATTGGAGAAAATCTACCAACACGATATATTATTCAGACCGATTGTACAACAAATTTCTTAACCGTTATTTGTATTTATTGCTATGTAATATTATATTAATAAAGTTTGAATAGTACTACGAGATTTTTGGATGAATGGGTTATACCAACTACTGAACACTACTTTTTATGCACGTGCTCTCACGAGTATTCCATGGTAAGGATAGGATATGACCGTTTGTAAGTTGCTAGGTAATTTGTAGCATCACTAAGCAAAGTGGGAGGAAGGGAGTGTTCTAGTGGATACTGAGTCATATATTTTGTTATGCGTTCTGGTCGTAGTTCAGTGTTAGTAACTACAACGAGACGGGTGGTGGCAAGTCTAGTGGATGATGCGGGAGCCAGGCGGCAACGATAACAAATTGGTGTGTGGTGCTACGGCCCCTTCCCCTCTGCTCCGCTCCACAACTCCGCAACTACGGCCACAAAATTGAAACGTGATAAAGGAAAAATCAAAACTTCTGTTATCTCCACATTTTGTATTTTATAAAATAGCTCACACATCATCTCTCTCTCTTTTCATTTATCACACTCCATAAGTCTTCTTTTCTATACACTTTCACTCCCAGTCATGAATGATTTAGAATTTATTATCTATCTACCACTGGAATTGGTATATCAGATTTTACAATACTTGCCCCATCCAACTTTACTTGATATAATCAAAGTGCCGTTTTTGAACAAGTATTCCATAAATTATTTATACCCCATATGTATAATTAAAGATGGTGCTAAACAAAACAAATTAAAGTACAATTCTAAAGTAAAAATATGTAAGAACCCATCTGTGTTTATGAATTTCCAAAAAAAGTATAGTTATTCCCCTCAACGATTGATAATTCATGATCAACAAGTCCATAAACTAACGGAGTCTTATAATTGCAAGGCAATTGAACTTCATGATTGTTTGGTTAACATAAATGACCCAAATGTTGTGCGATTGGTGCTTTCACAAGATTTTCCAATTAACACAAATGTAATACTGGAATTACCTCAACATATTACAGAATTGAGTATATTTAATAACAATTTTAATCTAATACATTCAAGTATTCAAGTTTTGGAAATTACTAATTTAGACCTACGATATATGGATATTTTACCTACTCAATGTCTAAATGAATTGAAATTGATTGAATTTAGATTTCCTTCGTCCTCTTGGATACCGAACCTACGATTTCCTATGACTTTGGCAAAACTAACCATGGTTGAAGGCAGCCAGGGGCTCAATAACATAAATTTACATCATTTAGTATCTTTGAGACAATTTGAGTATAAAGGGAATTTAAAACTAAATAATCGTCATCATTTGAATTCAATTGATAGCTTTAATTTTCCAAATTGTTTAGAACTGTTATCATTGAAATGTTTAAATTTGGTTAGTTTGAAAGGGTTGGAAGGTTTGACTAATTTGAATACTTTGGAAATTGTCGATTGTCCTAAATTGTTTACTTTTTTCAATAGTGAATTCCCCGTTAGTTTAAGGAAATTGGTTTACAAGTTTGATACAATATTACCAAATTTGACATATTTCCAAAATCAACTATTGGATTTTTTTGAACCTACTTCTTTGATATTTGAAGAAACTACAACAAGTTCCATTTATCTAAAAATTGATGAACGATTTCGTATCCCAAATAACTTGAAAGTATTTGTATTGGAAAACATCCCATATATAAAATTATCCCGTTTGATAAATTTCCCACAGGGCTTGAATGAATTAATAATCAAAAAGATACCAGGATTTTATGGAAAGTTGAATATTAAATTACCTAGCGATAGTTTGTACAAGTTAACATTGAACAATGTGATGATTGATTCAATTGAAGGAATCACTTTCCCTGAAAAATTGAGTTATTTAGATTTATCAGGAAATCAATTACAAAATTTAAATGGTACGAATTTAGTGAGTTTAAAATATTTACAAGAATTGAATTTACTGAGAAATAGGTTTGTGAAATTTGATGATTTAGAAAATAATATTCCAAGTTGTTTAAAGATACTAAATCTTCAAAGTAATTTAATTCATCGATTTGAAGTACGACAAAACAATACGGAATTGACCGATTTGAATTTGATGGTTATTAAAAATGTTAGATATTCAAGTGAATTTATCTTTCCTAATGATGTGCGTCGTTTACAAATGTCGATTCAAGTTGATAAATTATCGGATAATTTTAAACTACCAAAGAAATTACAAACATTACTGATTCATCATCCATATTATGGTAAAATTGCAACTTATAAGCAATTTTTCCAAAACTTGGGGTTTTCACAAATCACTGAACTTTCATTATTGAATCTTAAATTTATGAAAGATTGTCACATCATTGTTCCACAATCAATTGAAACGCTCACAATTGCCGGGAACTTTAATCAACATATCATCAATAATTTGAATTTAAGAAATTGTACCAGGTTGAATAGTTTGAGTTTAACAGGAGGTCTAGTTAATCATTTCAATTTAGAAAACCTTCCTAATCATTCAATACAAGAACTCGAATTAAAAAACATGAAATTGAAATATATAATTGGAGAATTCAACCAATTTGAACAATTGCGATATTTGAATTTAGAACAAAATCAAATCACCACGGGCAGTAGTAATAATTGTTTAAATTTACCAAGTTCTATAAACACATTAATTTTGAATAAAAATGAATTGAATGATTTATCTAATTTTTTATTAGATAATTGTCGTTATTTAAGTAAGATTTATCTTGAAATGAATCCAAATTTAGATTCAAGAGTAATTTTAAAAATTGCTAAATTATTAATGCAAATTCTGGATAATTTTGTAGGGATTTATTTATCCCTGAATTTGATCTTTAGTTCAAGTTCTTTTTTGGAAAATTATGATGTTTATAGTAAGATTATATTCAATACTGATTTTTTATAGACTAAATAACCATTACAATAATGAAATGTATGTTGTATGAAGAACAAGTTTATTTTGAAGGGAGTTGTCTACATAAACAAGAAATAAAACAGTCGGATAGCGGATAGTAGATAGTCCATAGCACGTGATTGCTTTGGAACTGTGACCAATAAGCTTTTGATGACACTGCCGTACCGGCATTTGATTGATAAGAAGCCGAACCACACCTAATATTTTTCACTAGAATAGCAATATAGTTCTGCAGCAAGATTCAAATGAGAAAATGTGAAAAACCTTAACATTTGATGATGATAAGTTCTCTCACATGGCATGATTATAATTAGCATCTCCGACCGCGGGTCTAGTCCTAGTCCAGATCCTTCGCTCATCAAACGCTACCAATCACTAGTGCGCGGGATGTCATCATCATGATAAATTCCATTGTCCTTGCAACAGCAGATCCTTTCAAGTTTTTTTTTTCTCAATCAAAATAGATCTACCATCATTGTGTTTTGCATTCCACAACTTTTCAACGGTGTTTCGGATGAATGTCATCTGCATCATAATATTTCAAAACCATTTTTTTCCTATTGGCTCTTTTTTTTTTGTCATGGAATAATCATAACGTGTGTCTTAAAATAGTTTCATTAAAGAATTAACTACAAATATTTGTATGCATTTGTTTTTACTGCTCCCATTTTTTTTTTTCATTATTTATTCCAAAACTTTCTTATTCTATCACTTCTTTTTCCACAACTTGTTAAGAATACAGTGTTCTTACTAAACTAATTTAAAGAAATTGCAATAACAGTCGGGAATGGGCAGAAAAAGCACGGGACTCCCTAAACTAACACCAACATCAACGCACATAACTGACCCTTTCAAGTCGCCCGAACGTAATCCCTTCGAGTCACCCACCAAGAACCCATTCACTTCACCAGAAAGAAGTCAATACTCACCTACATCATCAAGATACCCAGACACTTCCACCACATACTCACCAGAGACATCAAACACCAGAACTGCACAAACACCTAAAACCCTCGCCACACAAGCATCCGCAGCCAACACACTCGCGGTCGATGATGATAATAATAATAAGAATGGAAAATACCATGACGATGATGACGATGTATACGTTGAAGCAGATGCTGGTGATGGGACCAAAGCTCATGAGCAATATCTTTCTGGGTTCCCATTGTTCTTAACTATTGCATCATGTATAGTAACGTTATTCCTTGTTGCATTGGATCAAACCATTGTATCCACCATCTTAACTACAGTAGGTAATAAATTTGATGCGTTTGAAAAAATCGGATGGTTGACATCTGGGTTCATGTTACCCATGGCATGTCTTGTTCCTTCTTATGGTAATATAAGTATTGCATTTGGTCGTAAATGGACATTGGTTGCCGGGATTATTATTTTTGAAATTGGTTCATTGGTTTCTGGGATAAGTAATTCCATGAGTTTATTGATTGTAGGTAGAGTTATTCAAGGTATTGGAGGTGGTGCAATTCAAGCTATTGTCATGGTTATCTTGACGGAAGTTGTGCCGATGAGTAAACGTTCATTGGTGTTTGCGCTGATTTCTGTGGTTTATTCCACATCAAGTGTATTGGGTCCTATTCTTGGAGGTGCGTTGGAGAAAATTAGTTGGAGGTGGTGTTTTTATATAAATTTACCAATTGGTGGAGTAGCATTGGCAGTGTTGATGTATGGATTTCATCCACCTAAACCACAGGGAAGTGTTCGTGAAAAATTACTGCAGATTGATTTTATTGGGTTTGTTTTGTTGACTTCAGGGTTAGTCATATTGTTATTGGCATTGACTTTTGGAGGTGTCAATTATACTTGGGATTCAGGAGCTATTGCTGCTTTCTTTACTGTTGGGAGTGTCATGTTGGCATTATTTCTTGTTTGGAATTTCAAATATTCAGAAAATCCAATCATATTAAAAGAATTTTTAATCGATTGGAGAGTGTTACTGGCTTGTTTATGTGGGATGTTCAATTTTGCATTCTTCATTAGTAATTTAACTTACTTGGCCGTTTACTTCCAAGTCATTTTCAATGCAGGAAGTTTACAATCAGGTATAGATTTACTCCCAATGGTTATTTCTGTTACATTAGCATCATTGGCAAATAGTTTTTTCATTGATTTCACTAAAAATGTGAAAATTACAATGATTGTATCTGGTGTATTATCACCATTAGGTTGTGGTTTGTTCTTACTTTTAGATCAAGATTCATCCATTGGATTACGAGTGGGATTACTTATAATTAGTGGTATATCCATTGGTTTGCAATTCCAAAGTTCATTATTATCTGCACAATTGGCAGTATCTAAAGATATCCCAGGGGCAACTATTTTAGTTACTGTTTTCCTGGATTTCTTAAAGAATTTTGCATCCACTATAGCTGTTACTTTATCTCAATTACTTTATCAAACAACAGGGAAGAATTATATTTCTGATATGATGCTGAATTTATCTAAAGATTCTCAAGAATATCAAGATTTGAGTGGGTATACTGCATCGAAATTTATTTCAAACCCGGAAATTGTACAGGATTTACCTGATCTGGCTAAAAATTTGGTATTGGAACAATTCATGAAGGCATTGAAAAATGTGTTTTATTTAGGTCTCGTTTTTGCACTTTTATGTTTCATTACTTCTATATTCACTACGAGAAAGAAGATACCGAAACCAACAGATATTAAAACAAGCGAAGACGAAGAAAATAAAGAACAGTAGAGTTGGTAAAAGTTTAGTTTTTGTTTTTAGGTTTGCATAGTTATAAAAATTATATACACGAATATTATTATATATTATTTTTAAGTTCGGACATGTACCTTTTGATAATTGACATTAGGTTGATCAATTTGATTTCAATTTCTTTCGATTCCTTAACAAAAGAATCTTGAATATCGGTTGTTTCTTGTTGGATTTTGACGATCTGGTCCATTATTCGTTTATGCTCCTCATTATGTTTTTCCTTTTCTGATAAAATAATATTGAACTCCCTCTTTGTATCCTCTAGTTTTGATTTTATTGCTGTTTCTTTCTTTTCTGCTTGAACAATTAAATCCTGGTACTTCTTATTCAGTTTATTCAATTGGGTTTGTACAATTAGAATTTGTCCCTCTAATTCTATTTGTTTCCGATTCAATTCGTCCAAGTTATCTTGATTATCTTTCAAAATCTTTGATTCTATTTGCTTTTTCTCAATATTTCTCGCAACATCGTCGGCTAGTTTCAATAGATCTTTCAAGTTTATTTCACTAACTTGTATGGAATCAATAGTTATGCCCATATTTTGATAATTTTTCTCCAAAGTCTTGAAATTTGCTTGCGTATTAGATAAATCGTTAGATAAATCTTCAGTAATTTTCAATAATATCGACAAATCAGTCTCGGAATATTTAGTCAAGTTCTCCACTTGTTCTCGAGTGTCATTATATAGGAAATTAATATCATATAACTTCTTTCCTAACAATGTTTTTTCTTGTTTATAATCATTATGCTCCCTAGTCAATCTTTCTTGCATCACTTTAAGCTCTCTCAATTTTGTTTCCAATTTCCGATTATATGAATTAATTTGGTTCAATTTTGTAGCATTACTTTCACCATCTTCGGAATTCATTTCTAATTTTTCTTTAGTGGAATGTATTCTTTGCATAGTCGTCGTGTTTTCCAGTTGAACTTGTTTAATTTTTTCCACAGTGGTTTCACACGTATTAGCCAACAGATCAAATTTAGGTGACTGATCCTCCCTAAACCTTATATAATTAATCACAGCACTCAAAATTCTTCGTATTCTGTACGCATCAGGACGTGCAATATCCGTCAAGACAAAATCATGAATCCCACATGTAGAAAAAAATATCGCTAGGTATCGGTAAAGTCCAAGTAATTGTAATGTTATAAACGTATCATTAACTTTGTTTTCATTTTCTTGATCTTGTTCCGAGTCCTCCTCCGAATGTCCATTCAATTGTTCAGATTCTAATGGATTAACAAATGACATTTTCTTAGCTTTCTTTCGAACTGTACCCATGGGTATACCCATAAATGTATCTAAAAACTGTTCAAACAAACTGGTTACAAAATCAGACGTTGGCTTCATTATCAATTCTAGGGTAACATTGAACTCACATTCAATTAAACACGCGGTAATTTCCCTGTTGTCTAACAAAGGGAACGAATCTTTTCGAGATTTCGATTGCCGAGCACCTGTTGTCAGATCATTATAAAAACTTTGGCGAGACATGACTTTTGAATAAACTTGGTGTGTGTGTGTGTGTGTGTGTGTTGTTTGTTGGATGGTGGTTGTAATAATATGGAAGATCAAATTCTGATTGTTTTGATTTTGATTTTTATTTTTGATGGTGTATTTTTGAGGTCGTGTGGGACGCCCCAAATCCACGAAATTGTTGTTCGCTTTCATTTTACTATCTATTCTCACTGCCTATTCTCTACCAGAAAGTGATGATTTTAAAGATGTCCCTGACTTAATGGACATTCTGATTGATGGGTTTAAAAAACAATTGAAAATATCCAATTTTGGGGGGAAGAAGTTGCTTACATAGTCAAGAGCTTAATTAAAGAAGAGTTGTGCAGAGTTTAAAGCAGGTTGGATTGGGATTGATTATCATGAAACCTTCTCACCTGTTATGTGGTAAGAATCTGTGAAATTGTTGTTAGCCATTACAGCCAAAACTGGAAAGAAAGAGAAGAGGTGGTTGTATATTCTAGTAAAAGGTTGTCGAAACATGAAATATGATATGCAGTTCTTGGGCAACTTTATAATCGACTTCAACGTTTATTATTGAATCATCATCAACTCATTATATGCCTTGTTGTTTCTTTTGTGATAAAAGTGTCTCCAACGATATATGATCAACCTGGATAATGAGATGATGATCTAATAATAAATGTTGAAATCTATCAAGCTTTCTCACAACTGTTAATAATTGTTTATTTCGTATATCATAATTTAGTTCATGTTTCGGCAACCCTTTACTAAAGTATGCTACGACGCCTTCTACTTTTACACTTGCTTTGGTTTTTCAATAATAGCCCCAATTGCATAATCCGAAGCATCAAGTTTGGGCAACCATCTATACAACATTACATGGATTAGTTTACATTAAATGAAATGATCTCCTTAGCAATAAGCATTAACTATAATACAAAAAAAGTGTTGTTTAAAAAAGTCATATCTAAAAATGTCATATCCTAAAAACCAATATCAATACGTATACATATATAAACATTGTCTATGTTCATCTAAATTCTCTCAGCACTCCATATAGCACCACGACAAACCAATTTAATACCCTCAGTCAATAATATATACGGAACAGCTTTTTCTGCATCATTTTCAAGTGCAGTATCTAAATGTTCCAACTCATCATCTCTGAATTGACTTATTTGATTTTTCAACAGACTCAACTCTTGAGAAGTTCTTGCATCAAATTCAATTTGTTCTGGTTTCAACAACTCACCTGATTCCTTGTCATATATAGGCACATTGAACTGATTCATCAATACTCTCAACTGATCATTATAATGATGTCCAATCACGGTCTCCACAGCAACCGTACATGCCATTGCTGCTTCTTTACCAATCAATGCTGTTCCCACACCCATTCCAATCGCTCCCAATTTCCATAACGGAGTTAACAAACTTGGTCTAACCCGACGTTTTGTTTGTAATTTGTTGAATGTATCATGATGGTATATTTCTTGATCCCACATGTGTTGCAATATGGGTTTCAAATGTGGGTATTTGGAAGCCAATACGAAATATTGGCCCATGTAGATATAATTGGCTCCTAATTCACCGGCTTGGTCAACTCTGATCACTCTGTCTAAATATGCCTTTTGGGCTTCGGAAAGGGGACCGTATTTTACATCTTCTTGTTGTTGCTTCTTCTTAGGCACACTTTTCGATTTGGAAGATTTGTTCAAGATCAAACGTGCAGATGAGAAATTTCTTATGGATCTACCGGTTGTTCGAGGTATCATTGTTAAGTAGTCTTGTGTGAATGTGAAAACTGCAAGAGTAATTGAAATTTTTCAAAAAACCTCCTCTTTGAACGATTAGGAACGTGGGTCGAAAAAAAAAAAATAACATGATATTTATTGTTCGGGCGATGGAGCGGCCGCGCGGACAAATAACAGTCCATCCAATGCTCCAGTTTTGAAGTCCCATAAGTGATATGACAGATTGAGTACGAACACTTTGTTAGACTTCACGTAAGAGGTACGACCATAAAAGTAACAATAATGGAAAATTCACTCATTGATAGAGTATCTGCTTTGGTTTTACTATTATCATAATTTGACAAATGTGTTCATTGGCGAGAGATTTCAAAGCTGTGCACGAGGAAGAAGTGCACCTCAGCCAACAAAAATGCAGCACTATTTATTTATAATTTTGATTGTATTATCGTATTAAAATATGAACCCAAACTATCTAAATATAAAGTATAAACAAATATCACTAATAAAAAAATTAAAAAAATAGGAAATAAAAAAAAAAAAGGCAGAACCAATAACTTTTTGCTAAGCCTTACTCATTAGACCTGAATGAACTAATAATTTTAAGCATACTAATGCCAATCTCAAATGGTATCTCTTGGGTATCTCTGGAGTTAGTTACAGGTTTAAATTCATTAGCAGGAATTTTTAAATGTTGAAAGAACTTATTAGGAACATCTTTAATCAACAACCATTCGACGGGGAAAATACCTTTCCATCTGGTTTGTTCACACCAGATATCCAGACTAGCAGTGAAATCAATGGCACTTTTCATTTCTGCGATTCCACAAAATTTACCCAGTGAATTGACCAGGAAAAATAAGAATATCTTCCCATCAATGTCAGGGTTACCAGTAGTTGACAATTCATCATAAGCTTTGTCCAAACGTTTGTTGCCCAAGTCTGTAGAAGTCCAAATGTTATGAATAAAAGAAGCATTGACGTCAAGAATGTTATAAGACTTGATCACAAAAAACTTGGATGTTTTTGGAACAGTGAAAATAGCACCAGTGTAAGTTCTAAAGGTGAGACAGTTAGGTGGAGCCGATCCGTATCCAGCTACACTGTTGGCCGCAGTAGCAGAGCTTTGCAACATTGGAGGGACATCCATGCCCGTGGGAGAAGCAAGTGTAGTTGGCGTTGGAGCAGCAACTGGGACAACTTCCAGTGAAGTGGATGTATAACAGGAATCATTAATTTGCGGCAAGGGGAAACTTTTAGACGACGGAGAAACCGGAACGTTTTCCGTAGCAACCAGGGGTTTATCTGTTAATTTAAAATTTGTAAATGAGTTGATGTTTCTGCTATTATTTGTAGGATAATCATTCGACCATATGTTAGCTTTGAAAATCAAAGGTAAATCATCAATTTCCGATTCAATTGATTGAACTTTGGAAAGTGATCTTGGCGTGCAATATCTGTATGATTGTGAAGGATGGTTGCTAAAGATGGTTGTACCATATGAGGATGTTGCTGTTGATATAACAGAGATATCATCCAACGAAGGAATGTAGTAGTTGCCGTTAGTGTTGCCATTAGTTACCTTTCTCTCATTGTCATTGTTGTCTTCGCAATTAGAGTAAACAAAAGTTTCACCAGCAATGTTACTTGAGGAATCAACGGTATCAAACATATGGAAGGGCAAGTAAAAGAACGGTCTCGAAAATAATAAGAACTGAAAGAAGGAAGCAACAGGATGAACAAGATCAAAGATTGGAGATCTTGGAAAATGTGAAAAATATGAAGGAAAAAAAAACAGAATGAAATTCGTTGGGTATTATATATGCAATTGATTCCAGAATATGTGTCCTGCAGAAGTTGATACAGTAGGTGGCACAAAGGGAATGGAAGGATATGCAAGGTAAGGAAAGGGAAGGGATGGAAAGGGGTGGAGAGAGATAAAGGAGTGTAGTGGTTGTTGTATGTAGCGGATATTGCGTCCAAGGGGGAGGGATATTTGGATAGGATTGTGTGAGAATTGGGTTAGCTTTGTTGTTGTGTTGAGTTGCTTTATTCTCTCAATTGGATGATCAAGAAAAAAATGGCAAATGGTGGAGGCAGATCTATCAAATGAGTTGAATCAATGTATGATATGAAATGATATAACAAGTAGAACAAGAAGTGGAGATTGAAGGGTCAGGTCAGGACGTTGACAAAAGAGAATAGAATAGAATAGAAAGGAAGAGAGTAGAATAAAATATGGATGACTTATTCTGAAAAATTATTTTGTTTCGTATATTGGATTTTGATTTTGTGGGGAAATACTAAAGGGCAATGTATATATATTACAATCAAATAAGAGGGGACTAGACTTATATTCTACTTAGTATGATGTGTGTGTGTGTGTGTGTGTATTTTATTTGTTAGTCTGTTGGCCTGGCTGGGGGGGGGAAACACGAGACCCTTTTTGCAGCCATTCAAAGTGTAAATTGTCCAGATTAGGAAGTTCTCTTATCTGGTAACTTTTTTTTACAGGTTAGAAAATTGGTAGGCAAATTTTTTTTTTCCAGCTTCAAACTCAACTGGGGCAACCAGATGATTACCATGACCCCACCATTAGTGTGCACACACCTATTAGAACACACATACCACGCAACTAGTATCCCTTGATATATACACATTCTCCTTGTTGCAAATACTGTTTGATATACACATCTACTGTCATACACAGACTCAGACACACACACGTACACACACTCTCTGTCACCCACAGTCACCATCACACACCAAAATAGCAGCTCGTACCGAACAAAGATGGCATACAGAATCAATGAAGTGGATAAAGACTACATTGATTCTAAATTAAACAAAGACAAAAAAAATTCACTGACCAAACTTCCTAAAATTTTCAATCAGACACCTGTGAACTATTCCAACGTCAAAATATCTAAATTCAAACCGTGGATAACACAACAAATCAACAAACAATTACCTGATGATGATATAGTAATTGACTACATATATGAACTACTAAGAGAATATGACGAGAACGAAAATGGTGGGAGCCCCGATATTCAAAGTATAAATTTGCAATTGACTGAGTTTTTAGGTGAGGCAGAATCGAGGAAATTTTGCAAAGAATTATGGACCTTAATAATAAGTGCATCCAAACAATCCAATGGAATACCGAAAGAATTTCAAGAAGATGAAAAGAAAAAACAAATTCATACAATAGGTAATGGTAAAATAGGACAGGATGTGAAGGAACCTCCAAGAAAGAAGACAAACTATAATCGAAGTAATCCTGTGGTCAGTGATAATAAGAGAAGAGGCAGTTCTTACAACAACCGTGAATATGAACATAGATCCGTTTCTGAACCAGAACGTGAGAGAAACTATCGGTCTACTTCAAATAGAGATCGAGATGAATCAAAGTATAGAAATAATGCAGCTCGGGGCCAGAATAGGCGGAGATGATGATGAACGTATATAATTTATGACGACACCAATATACGATGATTTTTATAGCATACTGGCAAGATTATTCGTAATTCAGAACTACAGAGTTTATTGGAATTTCTTATGCACAACGATCTTAAACTTTAAGAGATGGGATTTATATGTTCTGTCAATGACTACTATTTATCAAATCAATTACTGTCTTCTATATATGCTCTGAGGATAGTTAGATATTGTAAGATCATATCAAAATTAAAATGCTACCCTTTTACCATACTTTCTAATTATTGTTATTCAATCAATAGCTTCGTAATCTCGTTTTCGGGGGTTTATCGTCGTTGTATCGTCGTTTGGATTTTCAAAATACTCAGCAATATACTCGAAAGGTAACTTGATACCATTGATAACAATAGTCTTTATTTCTTTCAACCCTGAAAGGTTAACTGGTACAATACATGGGTGGTCGAGTGTCGAACTTTGGAGCAGCTTCGAGAATTCAAAGTTATATACGTTTTTTATGTTTGATTTGGAAATATCCAAAGAAATTAATCCAGGAGGAAATACTATTTCAGAAATCGTTAATTGACACGAATCTATTTCTAAATCAAGCAAGTTTCTAGGGAAGCGAATATATCTGGGCTTGGCTCTTAAACCGTACAATACAAGGCGTTTCAAGTTTTTAGGGAAAATCAAAGCTTGGTCGTCTGCAATGCAAGTTTGAACAAACAATTCCAAGTCTTTTAATTTTGGATAATCATTTTCATCCGTAAATGAGGCACCAACGAGCCTTGAACCTTCAATTGAAAGACTTCTCAAATTATGTAATGTTTTCAAGTCATCGACGTTAATGACCGCATTCGGTAGAGTCAAATCCAAAAATTTAAGTGATGAAGGTAAAAACAAATTTTCGCAATCATATTCAATTGGTTTACCAAAAATGTGAACCTTTAAACTCTCCAATCTCGTCAACTGAGACAAAAGAGATATGATATAAGAAAACTTACCTGAAAAACTAATTTCTAATGACTTTAGGTTATGTGGAATATCACTATGAAATCTTATCATTTCAACTATTCGAGCCCCTGAAATGAGCAATTCTTCAATGTTAGGAGGGATAAAACTAATTTGGTTTTCAACAGCACCGATTTCGAAAAGATGTAGTATTTTTAAATCGTTGAACCTAATTAGTTTAAAGGAACCATTTAATGACAATTTATTTGAATTGTCCACTTTTAACACTTGTAATGTGCTGGGTACATAGTCAATTAACTCATAGTTTGTACCAAACAACGTAAGATCTTTAACATAAAATTCAGTCACAAACTTCCGGAATTTATTCAAATCGACATTGCGCTTGATAATAACTTTGGAGATGCATGTTTTAGACCTGGGAAAACATTTTTTGCACTCCAAGAGTTCCTTATCATTCCGAAGTAGATGACGATAGTCAAAACCAAAACACTCACGAGGGTATACCTTGTATTTCTCTATGAATTTAGAGAGGCTCTGCCGATTCTTGAACTGAGTTGGCCTATTGGTGGAACAATTTTTGAAATTTCTTAAATTTTCGGTTCTTTCAGTCCATTCGTGGCACACACTAGATAGATATACCCCTTTCATTAAGTGGTCCAAAAGGTGTTCTTGTAGAGGTTTGTATTCTAACATGTACGGTATTGCACATTTTGGAATGTCTTTTAGTACCAATTCACGTAATTCATATGGCAATTGCTTAAATATATCAGTGCAGTCCATATTATGTCAGCATCTAAGCAGTAGTATAATGATTGTTCGATTTGGTGTTTGCAATAAACAAATTAGTTTGCTGGGAGTGAAAACTTGAAATCAAAATAAAAAATTAGTGGGTAGGTTGTGGACGTGCCTGTCGTTGTCTCGTGCGAATTATCTTCCAACTGGGACGACCAGGTCAATCTGAGCCGCTGCTCAACATGTATGTGATTTATTTCCACAATCACTGCTGAAGAGAATAGTTCAACACTACATAATTGAGTTTTGGTTTACTCAAACAAAAATATTTTTACATCCTAACAAAGCAGCTTTATATTTTCGTAATGTTCTACCAATGAGTGCATTATGGGTATGGCTAATAAAAATTATATAGTGATGTAGTAATTATTAAACTTCAAAACATCTATTCAATTGTATTAAATATAATTAGATATCCAATAAATTAACTTCATTCAATACCGGACTAGTCGATTTACTTGCAGAAGCAGAATGTTCAGAACCAAACACGTCGAGTAGTTCGTTATTGATCGAATTGCTTTGTTTGACAGGAGATTTTGCCTTATCTATTGAAAAAAAGTTGCGATTTAATTTTGGTGGATCTTGAAAAATTGTGATTTCAGAATTTATTGGTTGTGCTGAAGTGAAATCATCAAATTCATCATCATCGTCATCGTCGTCGTCATAATTATCTTCAGAATTAAATTTATCAAGCTTGGATGGACTTGTCTGTGCGGATTTGTTTATATGTTGCTCTAATTCATCTATGGAAAAGAAATTGTCATGTTCCGGAACTACTCCGTTTTTGACAGGATCCTCACTAGAGTTTGAGACCTTTGCATCAGTAGACTTTGTTGATTCTGAGACTAGCTGTGTTGACGGTTCATTGGGTACCTCGTCTGGGTTTTCTTCTTCGGCTTTGTTCAGCTCATTCTCTGGGTCATTTTCTTTTCTCTCTATTTTATCATCTGCATGCTCTTGTTGGTCGAATAAAACTGCTTTGGTTGAATTTCTCTTTGATGATCCACCAAATAATGACTGTACTCCAAATAAGGGAAATCTTTTACCTTTCGAGGACGTTGTAGACTGGGCAATACTACCGTTTGTTGAATCGATTGTCCTATTACTTTCCATAGATGATTTATTATTGTATGTTTCCAAAGTACTTGCACCATTTGTAGCTGCACCAGCACTACTTGATCCAAACCCAAATAAATTTCCCAAAAATCCACCACTCTTAGATTGATTCGATGACTGTAGCATTTCTCGTTCATACTCCTCTTCTTTTAATTTCAATTTTTTTAAATGCAATTCATGGTCTTTTCGTTTTCTTTCGCTAATTTGTTTTGCTATTTGTTCACTATAATGATTCTTGATTCTTTGAATTCTCGCATGGATAAATTTATTTGATTCGATTTCCACAATTTGATTAAGTTTATTGTTAATTGAAGTTTTTGGAAACGAAATATTTAGATTGTCTTTCAATTCTTGTTTTTTGATTTCTTCTTTACTCGATATCTTGACTTCTGGATCTTTATATTTAGGGTCGTCTTCCAGATCTCGTCTTGTGTCTTCCAATTCCAGTGACTGGCGTAGTCGGCGCAATTCTTTCTTTCTCTCTTCAATATATTCATCAGTAGATGCCCAACTGAATAATGCATTAGCTCGAGTTATGTTCTTTTTCAGCGATGAAGTGTTTGTCGTTGTAGACTTAGCACCCACGGCATTGTTTTGATTTAACCAATTGTCTAAGATAATGCTTGCACTTAATTCCATAGATGATCCAGCCCATCGCACTATATCTGAGTGTCGCAGATTGGCACTATTCCCACCATTATCATTTATGAATTGTCTATTATAACTCTGAAAACAAGAGTAATATTTATTTCCATGACTTGATTCTTGAAGTATTAGTTCGGGATACGTTTGTGCTGTTTCATTATCACCCCTTTGATTTGATTCTGTATTATAATCATTAAATAATGCGCCTATCACTGTCAGTGGATCTTCTGCATTTATAACTTCTGAGTCCATTTGTTCTTGATTTGACAGAGGTATATTACGTGGAGACAACACTCGCCCATTTTTTTTTTCCGTCTTTAAATTTTGCCAGAAGTAGAAGTATTATGAGAAAAACAAAAAATCATCGATCATCACCAAACAGTAAGCCAACCATGTCATCTGAAGTCATAACATTCCCACAGTTTCCAAACTGTAAGGTTTACATATCCTTATACATTAATCTTAATCCTGAAGATATAACCACCATTAAACTGAATTTAATTTCAGGAAACACTCAATATGATTATTGTTTCCTTAATACCAAATACATAATCTCCAAAGAACATTTGCTACAAAGTATTTATAAATCCATATTAAATAATGAAAACGGAAATATGACAGCTAAGAATTTAAATTCTGAAATCATTTTCAATTTATCACCAGTTAATAATATTGGTGATGCATTGAAAAGATTTGGGATCTCTGAATATTGCTCAAATACAATAATCATCAAAGTTTTCAAAAACGATAAAGACAATGAACTGATTACTAAGAATTTAAATGAGATCATTCATGGTGAGTCAGTGGAATTGAGAGATAATTATATTGTAGAAAACTTGGTTGATTTGCCCAAATTTAAAAAATTGTATAAACTAAATGATGCAAAGATAAACAAAGATGATAATTTACAAGCACAATTGACTAGACTAGCTATAGGTGCATGTGTATTACGCGGGTGTTAATAATTCTATAACAAAAGAAATCTTTAGCCAGAAGCTTTAGGAAGGTTTATATAAAAATTGTCGGATGTCTATAGTTTTTTTAGTTCTAATTGGAGAACCTGTCTTGTAGACTTTTGCCTTGTTTGGACTAGCACCAATATGCTTAATATTAGTAGATTTAATAGGTTTTCGTAATTTATTAATGTCTTTAGGTTGTAATGGAATACGCTTGATAGAACCAGGTCTTTTGAATAAAACTCGATTGTCAGAGGTTCGTTGGTACAGGAAAGTTTCTGTCAATGCAGCTAATCTTACCGACCCCCGATTCTGCAATTTAATCTTTATTGGTGACTCTTCAATCTCGTCGTCATTTGAGCTGATGTCAAAACCATGAACATCATCCAATGTGGAGGATTCTTGTTTATCTATGACAAAATCTCCAACTTCATCATTTTTCTCGTCATCGTCTGTTAATTCAGCTAACACGGTCGTTGTATCGATTGGGGTTTCAGACGTGATTTCATCTTCCTCTGGTATTTCAGAGTCATCTATTAGACTTGAATTCCAATCAAGTTGTTTCAGTTTTGTTGTAGTGGTCACCACTGGGTCTTGTGGAATAACAGGCGGTTTGGGTTTCGGTGAAAAAAACCTACTAATAATACTGCTTGAAGTAGATAGTGAAACTAATTTATTCAATTTTCTTGCTGTAGGAGATAATTTGGTTACTTTAGATTTAACGTGTCCAATGTGAGATGGTGGTGATTTTAAAATTCTCTTATTGGAAGAATTGGTGTTGTTAGTACTTATGAGTCCTATTTTAGTTTCGCTCACAGTTGTCTCAGGTTTATCAATAATAGGTTGAACTTTAGTTGCTTGTTTAGATGCTTTCAATAGATCAAGAATTGATTTTCCACTACTTCCTTGAGATATTGTTCCTTCTGAACGAGATCTATGAGCAATAGTGCCAATGGCATCAGCTTTCTTCGTCTGTTGGCTATTTGGTGAATGAATAGAATTACTTTTTAAGACTCGTAAGCTTTGTTCACGCGAGACCAATATTTCATGAGTATTTGGATGAATTTCCCCATTGCACAATTGTCGACATATTTCTTCACTGAGGGTTTTACCACAACATTTCTCTAAAATCTCTATATCAATTTCAAAATGGTCAGGGTACTCGTTCAATGTGGTTAATTTCTGGGTGCGTGGATCAAATACTTTTTGGAATTGAAATGCCAAATTTGCAAGGTGGACTTCTTCATGGAAATTTTCAGGTATCTTTTTACCTAATGATCGTAAAGCAATCACTACTTTTTCAAAATTATTATATTTTCTAACCAATTGAAAGGCGGACTTCAACCCAATGCTAGGCACTCCTTTAGTGTAATCGCAGCCTGAGAGCATGGCCACCAATCGTAGTTGTTCCGGAGTATATTGCTTTAAATATGGTATGTTTCTTACTTTGCTAAAATCATCACGATCAATTTCAACACAAGTGGCATCATCTTTCAATTTAGTTATTAGTTTCTTGCAGCCAAATATAAACAAATCCGAATCTTCACTTAATATTCCATCAACAACACCTATTTTTTCCAAGTACACCATTTGCGGATCTGCCTCGTATGGTGCAACAACATATTTAATTCCAAGGTCGTCCAATTCACACATGATGGATTTTGCCATTTGTGAAGTCACATAAGCAGCTCTCATGTACTGCTTACCTGCCAATTTAGGGTTGTTAGAGGCTAGATGCTTTTCCGCTAATTCTTTAGCTTCTCGTCTTCGTTGATGCCTTTCCTCATTAATATCTCCTTTCGTCGCCAAAGATGCTCCGTCGAAAACAAAATATGGTGTTATTCCAAAATGTCGTAGCATATTGATCTTATTAACGACAGATGTTATATAATTTCTCGTGGGTTTACCTAAACATAATTCCTCGGCACACGAAACTAATGCTCGATGTAACCACCCATATGTATCAATAGCTAATGTTTTCCCTCTATATCGTTCCAACGAGCCTGTGTTTTGAATCTCCTTTAGTACGGGTAAAAATCCAGTAACTCCCATTGAAACTAAAATGTCAAAATAAGATCAGAAATACAAATAAACGAATGAACAAAAGATATTAGTTGTTGCTAAAAGCGAGTTTTTTTTTGTTTTTTTATTGCAAGTTATAGATTTGTTGTGGTTTTGCTTTATTCCCCTTTCTTGCTCTAATATTTACGTCCGAGCGCGAACTGAAAAACTCAAAAAATGCACGTGACTCTGTAACAAAAAAAATACATCTCGCCTTATTTTATTTTCGCCTAGTAAATGCTGTATTGTGCAATAACTATACCCTCGATCTTTAAATTACTTGAAAACGTCGTTGAAGCAACAGATAACTAAGAGTAACTATCAAATTCGGATATCAAAGCTCGTGTTTTGATAGTAGTATACATATAATGGTTTGTAGATATCTATTCATTAGATGCCATTAAAATCTCTTCTAATGTGCTGTAGATACGTTATTCAGGTGATGCACTTGTAAATTCCAAGAGTGGTGGTACATATATCTAAAATTTCAATATTTGGAACAACAAGGATTCGATTTGGAACACATTTTTGCTAACAAAAAAAAAACTCTAACAGTCAACAATGCAATGGCATTTTCGCTGGATATAGAGGTGTTGGAAGACCAGTGATTACCAGTAAACGTGATTAGTCGACTTAGTAGTAATAGAGAAAGTGTTTTATGTGAAATCCGAGAAGGATTTCTGGTTGTTCGTTCTTCTATTGACACATTCGATGATATCCGAGATCCCGATTAGGAAAAAATTGTACGTGACCAGAATGATGGCGGAGAACAGATTTGAACATTCTACGTAGGGAAGTATCCATTTTCTTTGAAATATGCAACGGAAATTATTCTTCTGGCCTGTTTTGACCGAAACATGAATACAACAGGCTGTAATCGTGAGACATAATTACTACAAGACTCTCTATTTTCTTAGCTATCAAATATAAGGTTTATCGTGATCGTTGTTGAGTAGTCTGGTTGTGTATAATTATCCGTGTAGTTGATTAGGAGCTACAATGACCAGCGATGTGGAGAGTCGTGTGATGTCACTCTGTTTTCGTACTGGTATTTTGTGTATTTCATATTTCATGTATAGTAGACAAATATTGATGCAGGCTGTTACATTTTGCATGCAATTTGTCTGTAGGACCAAAAAAAAAAGGCAGCACTACTAGCAAAGGAGGAGTAAGTAAGAAGAATAGGGGGGAGGGGAGACAGTGGTTGGAGATCTGCAATTTTTCAAATTGACACTCTGTTATTGTAATTTATTCAAATGCAGTGATATCAAGCTACTCACATATAATATGAACGGGGTATGCAAGTTTTCTGTACGAAATTAAATGTTTTAACTTGTTTAATTGTTAAGTAGAAGGAGGGTGAAATAATGAGAGGGGAAGGAAGATGAAAAATGGAGCGAAAGCGAAGGAAGGGATGAGGTTACGTGTAAATCATTTGTGATAACCTGTTATGATAAACGACGCGTGTAATTTGGTTAATTATTACCCACATTAAGTACTATGATAACTCTCCTATCTATCTGTTTTCAATTAGAATTAGAAACTGACTATATCAGATCATAGTAAGAAACGAGTTCTCAATAGAAGTTTAACTGGGAAAGTTAGATTAAAAAAAAATTGCAAAGTGAAAAATCTGAAATTTCTTTGTGTGAGACGATGAGCAGACAGATTTATTAGTTTACGCCACATAAATTAAAGTTTGAGCCTTGATGCCAGGGTATTTGTATGTGGAAACATATAGTACGAGGAAAAAAATCTGTACAAACTTATACAGGCATTTCCTTTCCGCCCCCCCCCTTGAGTTCAGACTGTCCCATTTTCCATTTTCCGTTTGCCACCACAACCACAACAACCCATAACTAAGGCCCAAAGTGAAACATAGTCATCGAATGAACCACAACAACTAGCAACAGAAACTAAACCCAGAGAACACACAAAACTATCACTAATATTCATTCTTTTCGCTTTTGTAACTGACAAGACACACTAAACAAACCCAAATCCAAACCAAAAAAAAATTTTCCTCCTCAATTTAAAAAAAAATCTACTTTTTTATTTATACTGATATTTATTCCTTCTATCAACTTACA
The DNA here is from genome assembly GCA_030557085.1 of Candida gigantensis. NCBI lineage: Eukaryota > Fungi > Ascomycota > Pichiomycetes > Serinales > Debaryomycetaceae > Candida > Candida gigantensis. The sequence goes on from JAKTVG010000351.1 coordinate 62,282, forward strand.
TACAACCTAATACTATACTAAGTAGTGACTTTGTTCCAACATCCTACTACATTTAGCAGAACTATTCTAAGCATTCGCATTTGTTATTACAAGTAACACGAAGGGAATTTACTTACTATTTCAATTCATCTCATCTCATTGTCATATCAACCCCTATCTATATATCTATTCTTTTTTGACATTTAGAAATCAGATCAAACAAACTACAGATCCATATAGTTTTATAAACTCCGACTATATCGATATCCAATTAAACAAACTTCTAGTTATTTTAATCAACAAGATAAGAAGATACTACACCTTTGTTTTCTATTCTTATTTCCAGATTATGCATAATTTTAGAAATAGCACCAAGAATCCATTTATTTTCACATATTTCACCAATCATTTCTTTATATTGATTTAATCATTCATAAATTAGAACAAGAAAGAAAGAGAGAGAGAGAGAGAGAGAGAGAGAGAGGGGAAAACATATACATTACTACACTACGAGCTATTATTTTCATACCTATTTTAAACAACAATAATGGCTCATAATAATTTTTCAAGAAAAGGAATGTCTTCTGTTGCCAGAAAGGGACGGAAAACGGTTGGGAAGAAATTGCTAAAAACCATTCCTAGAAAAACTATTAGCTTATCAAGCTACGAAGATGTTGATTCAGACGAAGAAGATGAAGAAGAAGATGAGGACGACGAAGACAATGACGAGGGAGAGAATGACGTCGACGATGACGAGGAAGAAGTCGAACAGCATCACCTTGACGGATTATACTCCTTGATAAAGAAAAAACAATCAGATTCAAGCAGCTCCGATGACGACGAAGATGAAGAAAGAGATCAAGACAAGTCTGGGAAAACCATCTTTGCTCCAGCACCTTTGTCTTCAGATAACGATGATTCTGATGACGAAGAGATGTTTAGTTCGTCGGATGATGACTCAGACGTTGATTTTGTGAAGTTGCAAGCACAACAAAAGGCTCAGGCATTGCATGTTGCGCGTGCTAGAAAAGGTTTGAAGAGCAAGTTACTTAACTCCAAGAATGATAACGCTATTGCGTCTGATTCTGATTCGGATGCCGACTCTATTTCTAAGTTCGAAGAAAATGGCGTTTCCAACGAATTGAAATCAAAATTAAACAATATCAGAAGAAGAAGAAGCTCCATAAAATACGGAAGAAGAAGATCAGATGCAGTTCTTCCAGATATAAACTTCAAATTTGAGTTTGATGAGGAGCCGTCACAAGAAGCATCACATCAATCAGAGTCGGTATCCAAAGAACCAAATAACGCATCGATAGAGGAGGACATTGGTGAGGAGGTTGATTACTCGCCCACTATAGCACTGGATTCAAAGAATATTCCCCAATTTGAATTTGAATTTGATCATCAATTAATGGACGTACCAAAAATCAATGAAGACGATTTAAATTCAGATGAGGATTACGAAATTGATGATAATGAATTATTGGCTACGTTACAAGCTGAAAATGATGCTGATGAATTCTTACCACCAATAGAAAAAATCCAAGATAATCAAATTGATCAAAATGATTCATTCACTCCATCAAGCATTGCAGAAGAAGAACAGGAACAACAAGATGAGGAAGACGACGATGACAACGATCCATTCTTGAAGGAAGAAGAAAAGTATCTTGTTAATGAATTTGAAACCTATGGATTCGATGAGAATGATGAAGATGGGGACGACGAAGATGATTTGAATATTTTTGATAGTGATTTCTCCACTAATAATGGAATCATCAATTCATTCAAGGGCATTGGTGACGACCGAAGCAAGCCTATTGTTCAATATGAAAGCGGCGAAACAAGTGGTAGTGATTATGATGAAGATGATTATATTGACTTGGTTAATTTTGATGTCCCATTATTTGATAATAGAAGTACTGGTACTTCTAACACTAATGATAAACTGAAGATTTCGAGTATTAAAAAGAGATCAAATAGCAATCACAATAGCGATGAAGATGATGACTCGTATTTATGGAACTATTTTTTCAGTTCAGATAATGGATCTTCAAGTGACGACGATGGTACATCCAATAGCAACACTGACAGCGAGAAGAAGAGAACGATGAAAAAGAAAATGAAGAAGAAGGAAGAGAAATTGAAGAGGAATACTAAGAAAAAGAACACGAAATTACTGGAAAATAACGTGGTGAGTGGCGCTGATGAATTATTCAAGCAAATTGAAAATGATAATCAGAATTCTGTACATCCAAAGCAGCAGCAGCAACAACAACAACAAAAGCCTACTGCTTCATTATACAAGCCATACAATGAGTCACCCATGGGTTTGCAAGATGAGGATTACGACAGCAGCGAATCAACGGATGTTGACGAGAGTTTACCAAAATCATCCACATCATCATCCGATAGTACTTTAGTGGGATCATTCAAGAAAGCTACGGAAGTTTTATCTTCTAAAACTGCTGATTATAGACCACCGAAATTGGGTTCATGGGTGACAGTTGATTGTAAACCGTTTGGAGTTATTGATGGTTTGTCGACTAGAACGTTACAATTGAGTAAATCTCAAGAGCCAAGAACTGCAGCCAACACTATTAATAAAGAACCAATAACATCTTTAGCGACATCCATTAAGACGAATAACGATGATTATCTGCGTAAGAGTGTGGGGAATGGTGTTATTTCATCTGACGACCTGGCATTAGAACTAGAAGAACTTTTGAATGTTAGTGAATTAGACGATGACGACGAGAATGATGCTAAGATCTGGCGAGACTTCAATAATAGTCAAAGCAAGAAAAAGATCCCACTCGGTGCATTCAGAAACAAGTCGGTCCTTTACAACAATGCTTTCCAACAGGACCATCACAATGTTGAAAAGAGATTCAATGGTACTGCTGGTCCTGGTGCTGGTATCAAGAAGCAGCGTCGTCCAAGCCAGTCCAAGATTGAGAGGCGCAGAGCAAGCATAGTGGAGGCGGTGTCACAGGGTTATAGGCCTACTAAATCCGGGTTATTTAGTGAAACTGCATTGGCGGATGTTGAAGAGTTGTTAGGAGATGATCATGATTTGATGGAATTAATTCAAGGATTATAAATGGAGTATATTTTGCGATTTGTTTTTATTTTTAGGTTTGCTGTTTAATGGGGCTTTATTGTTTGTTTTTATGTGTATTGAGTATAATTATTTATGTTTATTAAGGGATTAATTGTTTTCATATTTATATGTAAAAGACCGAAATGAAATTTCCATAGTAGGGGTGGTTTGATGCGCTCTCGATGGACTGATGAGATAGTGTGAACATTGTTGTTTTACAAAAATATGTACTAATCTCCGAAGAATCACACAGAGAGTCAAAGTTCTCTTACTAAAATATGCATGTCTGTCTATCTCAAAATTGTTGATACCTTATATACACTTGAGAAACTGAAGAGAGGACTGTTTTGTACGGTGCACGTTACTTCCAATAGATGAGATAGAAAAGAAACACGTGGGGAGGATTCCTTTCGCATATTCGCAGCGTTAGTTTTGTGACAGAAGCAACCTTTAAAAAAATTGATGCGTGCTCGTGTAAGGGGGGGCCCCTCTAGGAACTTTTCAGAATTTGCAATTTATCTCAGCTTTATCTTATACAAGCTAAGGAAAGAGACGAAGAACAAAGAAAAACAGAGGGGGATATTGTGATGAGTATTCGATCAACAAACCAAACAGGATAGGGTGTGTTTACACACAAGCCATGATTCATAACCTACGACTATTTTTAGATTTTGGTTGTATCATAGTTATGATGTGCGTGTGTGTGTGTGTGTGTGTATTGTCATGAGAGGAATTAGTGTAGATAACAATTAATTTATGCATCAATGATTAAGCTTATTTTTCAATTCTTTGTTTGTTGTTTCTATTATTAATACAAGGTGACAACAACTAAACAAACAAGTACCACCACCACCACAAGTGCTATCCGAAATACCCACCCACAATCTCACGCCACTTATTCACACACATACCCGCACATACATTTCTAGGACTAGTTGTTGTATATGTAAAGTATTTGGTTTCTTTTCTTGCAACTCCACCCTATACCTTCATATTGAGTTTGGTTGTAAAAAAATTTTTTTTAGATTTGAATCTAAACTTTATTATTACTCTTTGGAAATCTCTAAACAAAGGCTAAATAGGAAAGTTTATTCTAAGAATTCTTGTTTCCACATTTTCTTGTTCTAGTTCTTTTTCTTCTTCTTCACAAGAACAGGTCAGGAGAACCTTAAAATCTAAAACCAATCCCTTTTGCTCCTTTTTCCATTCCTTCTCTTCCCTAGTCCCTTGTTTTTTTATTCATTAACTAACAGCTTCACTATGATTAGGAAACTTACAAGTATTAAACAGAGACTGAGATGGTTGGTATATATTGGTGGCTCAGTCTGGATCTTCTTCATCTTATATTTCATTAATTCAAACATTGCTAAAGGAAATCGCCACAGCACCCAAAAATTAACTTCAATTTACAACATCTATGACAACTATTACACAGAAGATGATGGATCTTCTTTGAATAATGATACTCTTCATTTCAAAAATGAAAGTATTTATAGCCTAATGACAGGAAACAATACTAAACAATCGGACCAAGATTTACATTCTATTGTGTATGATGAAATTTTCAAGAATCATGATTTGGATACTGTTTTAGGAACGTTATCATTCAAGCAACGTTGCGATTTATATTTCAAGAATGTTTTCAGTAAAGATTTAAATTGGTATGATAATCCAGACACCAACTATGATATCAAATTTGATACTGACGAATACAAAAAATTTATCGAATTGCACGAGAATGAAATCAATATCAAGTTCAAGCCTTTGGAAAAGGATGATGACGAAGAAAAAAACAAAGAAGAGTTAAAAAAGATAAGGGAAAATATGTATACTGATCATGTCCATAAGATCCACGAGCAAGAGATTGTCAACCGATTGACTCTTTTCAGAATCTTTAACAAGTGTTATATAACCAATGATGAAGTCAGCCAAATTAACACTATGAATGAATTTATTACGGGTCAGCAAAAATTGGTTCTTGATTTGAATAATCAGCAAAAAGTTGAGGAATTGCAGTTAACAGAGAGTGAAATGTTGGTCGATTTGATGACTACTACTGCATCTACTTTTGAACATAGAGTTTACCCTTGGTTATCAAAAGAATATCCAGTTTTTGAACGTTGGACAGGAAAGACTTATCACGAACCGCCAAACTATTATCAGATTCTAAATGATCCACAACAGAAGACGATTAAAAAAATTAACAACAAAAACGAAAACGTACAGGGACATGGACAACCTTTTTTGCAACGATTCAAGAATAAATGTAATGGTAAAGGTATTGTTTTGACGATTGGAAATCAACACGTAGATTATACTGTCAATTTGATTCACTTATTGAGAGCTTTAGATAACAATTTACCTATTCAAATTGTTTATTATGATGATGTTAATGACGAATCCAAAAAGAAGATTGTGACAGCCGCGCAGGAAGATTTCACGTCATTACCACACTCATTCCACAAGGTATCATCATTATTTGGTGACAACTATATAAAAGAAGGGCAAGGCTTAGCGGCACAAGAAATTTGGTTCGTGAATGCTTACAATGCAATTCATAAAAATTATCGTGGGAAATTTTCTAGGTTTGGTAACAAATTATTAGCCACGATTTTCACGTCGTTCAATGAGTTCATACTCATAGATGCAGATACAGTCATGATGCAACCACCTCAATACTTCTTTCAGTTATTGAATTACAAAAAAACTGGTACCTATTTCTTTAAAGATAGATCAGTTCTTCAAAAACGGTCTACAGAAGATGGAAAATTTTTCAATAGAATGGGACCGTCAACTGTTGACCAAGTTATGTTCAACATCCCCATAATGACAAACTATACTATGAATAGAGAACTATTCCGAGGATTGCAACATTATATGGAGTCAGGTTTGGTGGTGATCAATAAAGACCTACATTTAAATTCCATTTTAATGATTTCGCAAATAAATTTTATTCAACCAATTGCTGGAAAAGTATACGGAGATAAAGAGTTATTTTGGTTGGGATTTGCAATCAATGGTGATGAAAACTATTACTTCAATGAAAACTTTGCTGCATCGATAGGTCAATTAACGAATCCAGATGATCGCTTAAGGCAAGATAAAACAAGGCATCATTCCCAAGAAATCTGTTCACCTCACCCTGGACATGTCAGTGGCGAAGATAATCATAGTCTTTTATGGATCAATTCAGGATTTCGTTTTTGTCACCAGGCGCATGACATAGATTATGAAAAGGAAGCAGATCACAAGACAAGACTAAAGTATTTGCATACAGCAAAAGAATTCGAAGCATTCTACCATAATCCACTCAAGATTACTCATGCTATTGTGCCCCCTTTGGATCCAGATTTGGAAAATCGTAATAATATCAATGATGAACCAAGTAGTGGATGGTTTTGGGAAACCAATTATTGCCAGAAATATATGTGGTGTGCTTATTCAAGTATCGGTGGGGAACAAAAAGACTTAACTAAGTATACAACTTTGGAAGGATTGTTGGTGATATATAACAAGTACGAAATTGCTTTATTTGATTATTTAGGTGACATCTGGGTTGGTGCTGAATAACATATATACAAGTACATAGAGCTACCAATTATTAGATTGATCATTTCCAAACTATTGTAGTCACGTGATATAAATAGATTAGCGATGGCAAAATCAAGAGAAAGAAAAGTCGTGTGATGTTGCTAAAAATAACAAGAGAGATAAAAAAAAAAAAATTTTATTTCTTACCTACTCACACACGTAAACAAAACTGGCAACACAAGACAATAGCAAGAACAACTCAAACCACACCCACATTAACACTTACAATCAAAACGACACGAAAGAAAGCTCAACTTGAACATATTTTCTTTCTTCAACTCTATCGACAAATTCCTGTAATATATAATATATACCACCTTGTTTTGTATATACCCCTTACTTTTTAACTTTTTTTTTTTTTTTTAATTTTTCATTTTAAGTTTGATTTAATCTAACGGGGCATCAAAAATAAGACAGACACCAAATGGAGGAAGTTGAAGGACGTGCCGTAAGAGCAAACCGAGGCCAGAATATGAAGAGGCATATTGATGAGTTATTATCTGAAGATGTAGAGTATGTTGATAACAAAAGATCCAAGCCGCAGGAACAACCGGAAGAAGAAAGTGATTATGAGGAAGATGGAGAGGTCAGATGTTTACCTTGTGGTGCAACTAAAGATAATTATGATGAAGAGCTGGACACTTTGGGGGATATGGTACAATGTGATAAGTGCAAGACTTGGCAACATGCCAGATGCATGGGATACAAGACAAGTCGATCTATACCTAATATCCATAAATGTGATGTATGTACTGGTAAGCCAATCCCTCAGTCTATATTGAAAAAGAATGTTGGTAAAAAAGAGAGAAGTGAAGAAGATGCTGATTGGAATGAAGTTAAAATTCAAGATTTGAAAGATGAAGTCAGGATCAGCACATTTAAGGCATTTTATAATTTTTTCAAGAAAAGTTTCCCGAAAAATGACAATGTTGATAATGAAGCTGAAATTGCTAAACAAAACGAATCCAAAGTCACTGACTTGGCGTTGGAGATTGAAGAATTGATTCATGAGGAGTTCCCTGGAAAGGCATACACCAGTGAAGGCAGGCGGATTTTATTTGTTTTAAAAAAACATTTCATGAATGAGATTTTTGATGGTACGATTACGTTTAAAGATGTGATACATAAGACTCCACAAGAAATAAATGCCGATATTGCAAGAATTGAAAAAGAGAATAAAGAAAATATCAAAAGTATAATATTGACTGAGAATGACACTTCTCAAATAATTCGAAGAACACACAAGGGAGAGATTATTAAAGATAATGATTTCGATAAGGATCCCGATCAAATAGACGAAAGTATAGCTACTAGGAAAGTGGATCATCGTAAATTTTCTCAAGACGTTGTTGTTGAAACGAATCTTATTTCTCATACCCCAACTGAAAATAAATCATATAATAACTTAAACCCAAGATTCGAAGAAGATGACGATGATGATAACGACGATGAAGGAAGCAACAGCAACTACAATGACAGTGACGACTACGACGACTTGGAGTCGACAAGCAATGGTCAAGATGAATCAATTATTGATGATGGCTTCCAACAAACTGATTTCAAAAGCACGCCCAAATCCAGTGAGTCACTTAGTGACATTGGCTCACCCTCTCAGCAAAACATCAAAAACAATAATAATAATAGCAAGCATGGCAGCAGCGATGAGGACCCCCATTTTTATTCATTCTTATCTGGCATTAATGAAGATTCTTCGGGAAACACTTCCCTCAGCAAGATCGAAAATCAGCGTGTTTGGTCTGGTGAAATTACCTTTCCTGGATTTTCAACATTCAGAGCTGAAGGTGAATATTATAGCAGTACAGATTATGCAAAGAAGCCAAATTTTGAAGTGATCAACACTGCCCAAGATATCTTGCAATTACCATCATACACGATCCATGGTAAACTTGATAGAATGATAGTGGATAAATATTTGCCTAAGGTCATAGCATCCAGGGAATTATATTTCGTTGAAATACTAAATGATGAAGATAACGATGTTCAATTTCAAAAACTATATCAATATTTATTAATCAAAAATAAAGTGGGAGTCTTGAGCGGTAAACCTTCATTCGTCAAAGATTCTTACCTTATCCCAATTGATTTCAGAGACGAACTGTTGCCTACAATTTTCAAAAATTGTAAACGTGACTTAAGAATCGGATTATTTGCGTTATTCGTGGTTAGAAAAGACTATGTTCCAAACCCTTCTTCTGCTCCCTTTCTGTCACATGACTGTACCGAAACTCACCTTCATCATAGTAAACAGCCAGAAAAGGATGCTCAAGGTCATGTATTGAGTGATATTTTGAATCAGTTGAATTGACTCTGTATAAATTTAGGATATGTATTAAATAGCTTTCATTCATTTGTAACATTATAACTTGTTTTATTATTATTTTATCATTACACCTTGTTCTATGGTTTATTATATATATATATTCGCAACAATTGCCGCTCTAGCTTCTTCGAAATTCAATCTGATGCCCGTATAGAGTGCTAATACGACGCACAACTACATGGAGGTAACTTTAAGCGAGCCATTCTGTGACACTTGATATGGCCTCATATAAAATGGATATTCATCACGTGACTGACGTGAGATACACCAGGCAACACATGAAGTTAAAGCTTTGTATCCAAAAACTTGAATAATTTGCAGTTCTTCGTGTCATTATTGATATTTTCTATTATATTTATAAAATTCGACATAATGTGTGGGACATATCAGATACCAAGTTTCAGGGAGAAGTCCTTCAATGGGAGTATTCTAATTTGGTTGTATGTCTGATTGACTTCCAGTTGTAATAATTCCTATCATTCATTCCATTGGTGTTGAAATAAGCATAGCTTCCAGTCGTGATGACTATAATATGAGATCATGAAGACCTCTGAAGAACTAAGATGAGTTGAAAAAAAAAATGACATTCAACTGTCGTGTAGTATGTTCACTTAATTCTTTTACTCCACTGTGTTAGCTACTAATTTACGCACAATGTAAATATAGTATATCGATGGCTTGACCTAGACTTGAATTGAATGTAGATGATTCGACGTAATTAGATTCTTCTGCAATCAATCTAAATGAGCGTCTTCGAAATAGGTTTATTTCGTCAAAGTGTATTTAAAGGTAAAATGTCTTTTATTTCTATATTTCCTATTCTTCACTTCTGCTATCTTATAGTGAAAGAATACTAAATCTAACTATATAAGTTTTTTCTTCACTTAAACCAAACCACAACGATTAGTGCGTGCATCAACCAATAATCACACCAATCTATATGATTTCACTTACAATCTTTTTATTCATCATATACATTCACAACATTTAAACTTCATTCTTTTTCTTATCATTTTCATTCAAATACAAATTCTCTCTAAATCAACGCTTGTCTCGTGTTAGTTATCAAATCATCATCATTTAATAGATAACTTACCACTACGTGACATCAACTAGCCCAACAATAAAATGGAGTTAGAATACACCACAATAAAATGATAATGGGGGCCCTGCTGACAAAAACGTTCTAAAAGAAACTAACCCTCAGAATAATTTGTTGCAAAATTATTGAAGAAATTCTACACGAAGAATGTAAGATTGCAAAGTTTGAACAACCACTCTTGCAGTTATACACAGGCAATATTCATAACAAGTGTTGATTTTGTGCGCAAATATTTTGTGTTTTCTAGAATTCTCTTTTGTTCTATTGCAGTAGCATTGTTGAACAACAAGGCTTCATGTCATTTCTTTCAGCAAGACTGCAAAAAAATTTTTTTACAAGATGAAATTCTATTAATTACGAATTAATTATTATCATTTCAAGCTTGATCCTGTATTGTTTTGGAAATATTGCCAGAAACAGCACTTTCCCTCAAGTACCTTGCTGCCTCGTAGCATAATAAACAAAGGTTGTACACGTAAATGAAAACACCACGTAATGCACAAGCACAATATGGGTGTTTACTGAATTGTAAATGATCCATTCTGAAAATTCTATGCAGCTGTATTGGGTCATTCGACTTCCATAAACAACGTATGCACATCAATTTGGTTCTACTTTTTGCGGGGTACTTCTTCACATACTCGCTGAGTTTGGGGTGTCAACACAACTCACATCTAAGCAAAATCTAATAGATCACCCTAGAAGGGAGTTCTTAATAACCCAATCAGTTAGGTTGAACTAAAAAGTTGGGGTTCGAGGTAGTACTACTAAAACATTTTCGACAAAATAATTAAGGTTTCCCATCTATTCATTGTGAGAAACAGCAAAGACAAGCCAACACCTTTCATTGGTGACTAAAAAGATAATAAAATAGGACAGTATAGACCCGGTAAAAAACAAATATATACCCCCGCTTTTTTGGAGAAATTAATGAATGAAAGAGTAATTATTTTGCACATTAATTGAACAAAATTTGCTACCAAAAATTCTCTGTTGCCAAATAAAACTGGTGATAATAATTGTACGTTTGAAGCCACTAATATATGCTTGACGTGTTATCCTACAGACCGGTATTAATCCCGAAAATAGGAAACTAATTTTCTTTTTGTAAGCATGCAGTACGGTTGATTACATTACTTTCACAAAGATGCTGCTGCTCTTGTGAGAGATAGTTCAATAAATTTTTCAATTACCCAAACAAAAAATACCCTGAATAAGGTGAATTTGTTAGACTAAATAATCGAAACAACAATTACGGCAAAATACGCCTATTGAATTTTGTTTTCAATGGCATCTTCAATAAAAATGAGAAAATGTCTTTTAATCATGCTGGCAGATTTTTTCGGAATTCTAGCTCCGAAGCCATCGTGTCATCTCGTATTTGACTCTTATCACAATGAAGTAATAGAAGGATGTAAGTGTGAAAGATGATCAAGACTAAGTATAGTGCTTTTGTACAACTTAGCAACCTCTATGTAATGAATACTTTTTTGAGAGGTTTAATAGCACTTTTTATCTGCACATATACTTCCAAGACTAAGTATTAGTGAAAATGGAATGTAGTTGTGGTATGAAATTTGCAGTAGTTTCAGTTTCGGGAAACGGAACAACTGCATTGGGGATCAAATAAAAAAAAAGATAAATACAAGCTACAAGCCTTCGTCGTTGGCCTCACAAATTTCATCTTCATCAAATTTGGTATTATACGAACTGCCTATTTAATTCGAAAAAATAGTTCAAACGTTTTTTAGATTCCTTCATGCTGTTTCTATTGCTTAAATTTCAGCAACTTAGAAGCATCTCGCCACCTATAAATAAATTGCGGGCATCAAATTATCACATTTCTTACCCGTTAGCCGTCTATAAAAAATACTACACTAAACCATACTACTCAGGACATTTTAGTTAGGTTTAATTGAACTAGATCTATAATTAGTGCTAATTGTGATACTAAATCTCGGTTCAAGTTTCTTCGATTATTCTCTTGATTGCTTCGTGAAATGATGAGTGGCCAGATTATCTACGATCGAAGATCAATGATCGTCGATCATCGATTTGTAGATTGACATAGAAGGGAAGTTCCAACAAAAAAATTGAGAGAACTAAGGATATCTCGTGCACTGCATTGCAGGTGGACTCAAGTTTATAACTAACTGGTCCAACACCCACACTTAAAAATCTCATCTGCATAATCACTAAAAAATTATTTGATGCCCCCCACATACCTTCCTTAGATATGCCCCCCAATTATTAATTTCAAATTGGTCTCGGGTAACCCCTTTTTCGGTGACTCCATTCTGGTCAACTTGCAAAGTATTACTACAGGCTTTTTGTAACTCATGTGCTGATTTCATTGGACAAGACATTACTGTGAATACGGCCCTGCTTCATACGAGTCAGAATTCAAACTTCACAGCAACATACTGAAGTGCCTGATTTGTTCTCCATCTTACACATTTTGAAACTCAGTTGTATTTCATGAATTATGGATCCTAACCCTCACAAGGCGAGGTTCAAGTGACCTCCGTAGATGTTTCTTTCATGAACATAATTGTAGTTGCCCAATGTGGGTCTACAATACATTACCCTAAAAAATCTGGATCGATCTAGAATTAGCCCAGTGCCATGCCAAGGATGAAAAAAACAATCTGCATTGTCTATTCAACATGTGTCACAATATGCAAGACCCAACTATATCTTGCAGTGGCCAAAACTACTCTTACGTCGTTGGAGGTTCACAATGGATACATTTGGTAAACATTACATAAAACAAACACTCAATATTAATGCCTCTAATTTATTATTAAACCATGCTATCGTAAGCATTCGCTTGAGTGAGTACGTACGTTACTTGAATAAACTCGTATATTGCGACGACAAAAGTTCCACTTCAACTTTTGCACCAATAAAAATCTATCAAATAGCAAAAGAAACAACAGTCCACGAAGTTGAAGAAAATAACAGTTTTTTATTAAAATAATCAACACGGTGATAAATCTCAATAGTAACGTGACATTTGTATTATTCAATAAGTTTCTAGAATTGAAGGACTACCCCTCTATGTGCAGCAACCACGGGAACCACTCTTTTTTTCGCGCAGCAGTTTTTACCTAAGCCATTCACAATGACGTCGGCGGTAAAAACGCCTTCGAATTACAAAACAAGTAATGAATAAACACTTCGACGTGGGAGGTGTTAAAGTTTGTAATGAAATAGATGAAACTAAATAGCACGCCCTGTTGTAGAAGGTATAACAATATTTCAAACAAAGGATACGATACAAAACCATAGACACAAAAGGTGGATCTTTCGAATTTACCCCAATAAGTCCTTCGGAATTAAAATATTACTACGCAAAATTAGTTTGATTTCCGAGATAGCGGGTACAAGAATTCAAACATCGTAAGAGAAGGAAGAGCAACCTCTGATTAAATCACCTAAGCCTGGATTACTAAATAAAAAATTCTTATTTCCCAGACTAAACCGCGCTAAAAATTTGGTTAATTTCACATTGCGTTATATATTTCCAAAACATACTCGAATTAACTTCAAGGTCTTGGTAAAAAGAAATTTACGTCTACCTTTCCCTGCTGCTAGAACGTCAACTAATCAAAAAGAAAACAGTCAACAACCAATGACAATTTTTCTGTGAGCACAGTTGTATGTCCCTGACTCTATTGCACGGTCTGACGGTCCGGACTGTACTTCAGGTTCATACCCCACCCCATCACCCCACAAATATCAGCTTCCGTCTAGGTAGGGGTTCTCAAGTTTGGGTTGTAACTGTTTAATTTAGCAATGTGGACAAATTTTACGATTGGGACCGACGTTAGGTGAGAAAATGTTGCTACACTTGCTTATTTTTAGATCACCGCCACGTAGGCTGAACAACTTGGTTATTTACAGGATCTTAGGTTGTAAATTGTTCATTTGTGATGAACAATAAGAAATTTACAAAACATTTTGAACTTCCCTCAATTGGGCAACCCAACGAAGTTTTGTGTCATTGCACAGACCTGTATTGAAGTAGGATTGGGCATGAATTTAATCTAATATAGTGAGTTACGTATCGAAAATGGTTAAATAAATTCTGTATCAATTCACTCGCATTAATTTTGAGTATTAGCTTCATGTATAAAGCATGATCAAATGCATTACATGCAACTCTGGTTTGCTAAACGTTTTGTTGATTCACAAATGTTTGAAAAAAATGCATCTAATAGATGTAAGAAACTCCGGACTAAGGCGTACGGTCTAACCAATCAGAATAAATATTTTGTTAAACCAACGTTTGATCTATTCGTTCATTTCGTGATGAACATTCTAAAATTTAAATTTAAATATTTTGCTATCTTCATCACATTCATCCACTAACAGGAAAACCGTTGTTGCAATACTTAGGACGTAGTGTCGCCACAAGAAAACGTTCGCAAGTTGTTGCACGCACTTCTGCATTGATGCAGATTGAGAGTACCTGTATAAAGCAGCCCTGGTCATTCAGTAGTAACACAAAAAGTGATATTATTTAAAAATAGCATCCTGTAAGTAAATTAGATTTTGCAGTCTTGCAGCAACTGGAAAATAGAAAAAAAAAAATAGTCCATGCACAAGATTTTGCAGTTTTGGTCTTACTCTATTATTTTCACGGATGTTTTCACGATTGTTTTTACTCCGACTCCGACGTATACCCAATTACGAGATGTACAAGTAATTTGCTATAGAATTTGAAAATTCAAAAAAAGAATATAAATAGTTGAGAAGATATTCCTCAAATTTTCAAAAGTTTCCAATCATCATAGCAAATAAATCACTCGCTTAATCATGTTGCTGTTCAAAAAAGTTGCAATTGCTTCTAGTTTCTTGCTTAGCTCCGTCCTTGGTATCGAAATCACTGAAGATAGAGTTGACCGTGGAACTATCGCTCTTAATATCGGTGACATCATCATTGATTCTGGTGCTTCTTGGTCTATTATCAACAATGCTGTTTCCACCCTTGTTGGAAAGTTAGAAGTTCAATCTGATGCTGGTTTCTACATCTCCTCACAATCCCCACTCATTGCGCTTGAGGTTACTTTAACTTCTTTGCTTAACACAATCTCCAATGATGGTATCATTTCATTTGACTCACGTGTATCCACATCTGCTTCTGATTATGAATTAGCTGGATTGTCTATGACAAATAATGGTGAAATGTATTTTGCTGCTTCTGGTATTGTTAATCCTACTATGACTCTTTCTTCTGCAAGATGGACTAACAACGGTTTGATGGTCTTTTACCAAAACCAAAGAAGCTCAGGTACTGTCACTCTTGGTACTAGTGGAGGAACTATCACCAATGATGGTCAAATTTGTTTATACAATGAAGTCTATGAACAATCAACTAAAATTACTGGTAGCGGTTGTATCACTGCAGATGAGAACTCTACCATTTACGTTTCCAATGTCTTATTGTCTATTGCAACCACTCATAACTTCTACTTGGCTGATAGTAAATCTTCTATTATTGCCGAAGCTGTTTCAACTACACAAACATTTAATGTCTATGGTTTCGGTAATGGTAACAAAGTTGGTTTAACCGATGCAGTAACGGGTTACTCGTATTCTTCTACTACTGGTATTTTGACTTTAAGAACTCTCTTACTTTCTCAAAAATTCTACATTGGTACCGGTTATGATTCAAGCTTATTCCTGATTGTCACAGATGCAGGTGCAGGTCTCCCAACCACCCTCTTAGGTTCTGTTAAATATAGTGGTTCTGTACCATCACAAACTTTACCAGATGCTTGTCAAATTGCTTGTAAAGACATTCCTACTGCCCCAGATGCATCATCATCTTCTTCTGCTGCAGCCTCATCTACTTCCGAATCATCTAGTGCTTCATCCACTGCTGAATCCTCATCTGCTTCATCCACTGCTGAATCCTCATCTGCTTCATCCACTGCTGAATCATCATCTGCTTCATCCACTGCTGAATCATCATCTGCTTCATCCACTGCTGAATCCTCATCTGCTTCATCCACTGCTGAATCCTCATCTGCTTCATCCACTGCTGAATCCTCATCTGCTTCATCCACTGCTGAATCATCATCTGCTTCATCCACTGCTGAATCATCATCTGCTTCATCCAGTGCTGAATCATCATCTGCTTCATCCAGTGCTGAATCATCATCTGCTTCATCCAGTGCTGAATCATCATCTGCTTCATCCAGTGCTGAATCATCATCTGCTTCATCCAGTGCTGAATCATCATCTGCTTCATCTGGTTCTGAATCATCATCTGCTTCATCCAGTGTTGAATCATCATCTGCTTCATCCAGTGCTGAATCATCATCTGTTTCATCTGGTTCTGAATCATCATCTGCTTCATCCACTGCTTCATCTGGTTCTGAATCATCCACTGCTGTTTCATCTAGTGCTGATTCATCTGCTTCATTAGCTGCCACTGAATACACCACCACCTTCGCCACCACCAACTCCGATGGATCTATTGCAACTGAAACTGCTGTTGTTGACGTCACTACTGACAGTGCTGGTTCATGGTACACTACTACTAGCATTCTTTCCGGATCTGCTTCATTAGCTGCTACTGAATATACCACCACTTTCACCACCACCAACTCCGATGGATCTGTTGCCACTGAAACTGCTGTTGTTGACGTCACTACTGACAGTGCTGGTTCATGGTACACTACTACTAGCATTCTTTCCGGATCTGCTTCATTAGCTGCTACTGAATACACCACCACTTTCACCACCACCAACTCCGATGGATCTGTTGCAACTGAAACTGCTGTTGTTGACGTCACTACTGACAGTGCTGGTTCATGGTACACTACTACTAGCATTCTCGCTGAAGGAACTGCAACTGTTTCTTTAACTGCTACTGAATACACCACTGTTTGTCCTATCACCAAATCTGATGGATCTGTTGAAACTGAAACTGTTGTCGTTGAAGTCACTTGTGATAGTGCTGGTTCATGGTACACTACTACTAGCGTTCTCGCTGAAGGAACTGCAACTGTTGCATCAACTGTTACTGAATACACCACTGTTTGTCCTGTCACTAAATCCAATGGATCTGTTGAAACTGAAACTGTTGTTGTCGTTGTTGCTTGTGACAGTGCTGGTTCAACTTACACTACTAGTAGCGTTGTTGCTGAAGCAACTGCTGCATCAACTGTTACTGAATACACCACTGTTTGTCCTGTCACTAAAGCCAATGGATCTGTTGAAACTGAAACTGTTGTTGTCGCTGTTGCTTGTGATAGTGCTGGTTCAACTTACACTACTAGTAGCGTTGTTGCTGAAGCAACTGTTGCATCAACTGTTACTGAATACACCACTGTTTGTCCTGTCACTAAAGCCAATGGATCTGTTGAAACTGAAACTGTTGTTGTCGCTGTTACTTGTGACAGTGCTGGTTCATCATACACTACTAGCAGTGTTTTATCAAAAGAAACATCAACTGAAAACGCTGAAGTAACTGCTACAGTTACTTGTACTGAAGGTGTTTGTGCTACTACTGCTGCTACTGTTGCTGGTGAATCTGCTGCTACTACTGCTGCTACTGTTGCTGGTGAATCTGTTGCTAACACTGAAGCTACTGTTGCTGGTGAATCTGTTGCTAACACTGAAGCTACTGTTGCTGGTGAATCTACATCAGCCACTACCTTGTCAGTCGTTTTAACTCAATCATCAGAAGCATCCTCATCCTCTTCCTCCAGTGCTGTTATTGTCCAAGCTGAAAATGGATCTGCTAAGGTTTCTCAAGGCATGTCTTTAATCTTTGGATTATTATCTACAGTCTTCGTTTTATTCATGTAATCAAGTGAGTTTTACAGTTGTTTTTAAATTTTTTCATTTTTTTTTGGACTTGTCCAATCCTGTTTCGGTCTTTTACATTTTTTTTGCATTAGCATTTTGCTTTTGATTTTGCTAGTTCGGTTTGCTTGTACCTTTGATGGTTTGCTTTATCTTTTATACCTTCTTTTAGTCTTTTTCAATTTTTTCGTTACATTCAATATGTATTATTTTTTGATACCTTGTTTTAATTAAATTTTACCTTTCTTTTTTATTCAATCAAAATTGTAGAAAGCATTATACTTCATTCTCATCAATTTGTTAGATATATGTTACATTTTATCTTCACTTCACTTTCTATATAGAATTTATTGTTTTGCAGTATACTTATTGCTTGTGGCGGACTTAATATGAAAGCAGATGATTCGATGTATAAACATATTTGATCATAGCATCTAATAGAATGTCTACCAAATAGGTATATTTTGGCCAAGTTAATCTAATGATGACATACCTTGTATTTCAGTTTTGCCTGCCGCCCCCCTTGCTGGTGCTAGTGAAAGGAACACTAAGGAAAACAAGTCAAGTGTTCTTCCCGTAACATTTAACACTACCAAGTGTTTTTTACTATGTGTGTTTGGATTTTACAACCACACCACCAAATCTTTAAAAAGTGCAGGGATTCCTCCTTAATAATTTTACCTCATTTATATACTTTTTTATAAATCATATTCTTTTTCTTACTTTTACTCTTGTTAAATAGGCAATCAGTAACTTATTTGCCAGTTAATTATTTAACTATCGAATTACTATTACAATGTTGCCCACCGCCAGTATATTCCAGAAGCGAATAAAGAACTGAAGTTTTCTATGCGTGCACAAACCAATAATCGCGTCACGATGGCCACACTTGTTAGAATTGTTGTTATTCAATCAACAAATTACACCATCTTTACATTTCTTTCTCAATACCAATTCAAATTCTCTCTTCAACTAAATTTAACGTGTTAGATATCTAACCGAACTACTTTTTCTGAGAAGCTGCCAGTACGTGACAGATGGCCAACTTTTCAACTGAGCAAAATCTGGATGCTACTATGCAAAACCAAATTTCCCAAGAATTCCGACACATTGAAATGCAGACTGCCGAAAGAAACAATACTCATGGAAAAGAAGAAATCGCGATCGATAACTCGAAATTGGCGATCTCTAAAGATGATGTTCAACTAGTGAAAAAGCAAGTTCTAAGCCAATTAAATGGAAACTTTGAAAATTTGTCTTTGGTTCCCTCGCTATCTGAAAAATATAGTGAAATTTTCACAATCTTTGAAAGAACTATTAAAGACAAGGAGAGTCATTCAGTTCTCTTGGTCGGTCCAAGATCCGTAGGAAAAACTTCCCTTGCTATGAGTGTTATTGAAGAACTAAATTCAAAATACAGAGGCGAATTCATTTCCATATATCTAAATTCCACTGTTCATAATGATGACAACTTGGCCGTACGGGAGATAGCTAGACAATTAGATGCTAAAGTAAGGGAATATTCCGGAGACTCTGCTTCAGGTTCCATGAATGCGATGAACGACCCAATTGAATTTGCAAACTTTGAAAAAAAATCAATCAACGAAACATTTGGAAATATCTTGAGCATGTTTAATAACAACAGGGAGGGAAGGGAAGAAAAAATGTCCTTGATTTTTATAATTGACGAGTTTGAGAAGTTTACAGCTAGTAACAGACAGACGTTGTTGTATAACTTGCTAGATTTTTCGCAAAACAGTACGACACCTATATGTGTAATTGGATTAACAACGAAAATCACTTCCAAGGAATCCTTGGAAAAAAGAGTCAACAGCAGATTTTCTCAAAGAGTGGTATCATTGGCTTACGAAACGTCGTTGGATGGCTTTTGGGAAAACTGTAAGTTGAATGTCTTGTTGAACGAGTCCACGATTCGACTGCTTTCAAATCCCAAATATGGAATTGCCTGGAACGAACACATTGACGAACTATACCACAGCCAAAATAATGTGCTTAAGAATATAATTTTCCGAAACTATTACTTGACTAAAAACTACAGAGAGTTTAACAATGTGTTCAAGTTTCCTGTGTCGAAGTTGTCGTACAAATCGCCTTTTTGCAATGAAAAATATTTGCAACTGATCAATACCAGTAGTGGTGGCATCCAAGATCTAGTTAATTCATTGTCCAATTTGGAACTACTATTAGTAATAGCAGCAGTGAGGTGGATAGAAAAATATGAAATCCTATCCGTCAACTTTAACTTGGCATATGCGGAGTATGAAGCAATGCTTCGAGATTTTAATATGACCGGAGTCTCGGCTGGTTCCACGTCTCTGGACAGTGGGATTAGAGTGAACCAGAAGGCTTGGTCACGAAAGGTATCCCTTAATAGCTGGGGCTCATTGTACAAAGTAGGTATCTTGTTGGATCCGAAAAATGACTTTGCAGAAGGCCAGTTGTACAACTACAGCTACCACATCAATAAGAACTTGATACTTGAAGAAAATCTGATGGTCCTAGTGGATATCACACTTGATGAGTTGAGTAGTTTTATGGAAGACAAACATGTCTTCAAGCGATTTGTTAGATTATAGAGACTCTACTTACTATGCAGTTAGCTAATGTAATATATATTTATTCACCTAATTGAACAGACTTTTTGTGTTCGTGCGAAATGGCAAATGATCTGGAAATCTACGTGTACCAATTTAAAGGCGAGGACTGATTTCGCGTTTCCCCCCACCATTCAATTTCTCTTGTTCCAACTGTTTTTATCCACGAATTGACCCACATATGTCTCCTCCAGAACAATTGCCCGACTCTGTGCTTAATTTGCTTAATTCCAGTAGATTTATTCACTTGGCGACATGCTTAGATAATAAGCCGCACGTCTCCTTGATGAACTACACATTTTACCACCAGGGCGATGACAACCTTATCATCATATCAACTCCAAAGAAAACGACCAAATACGAAAACATGGCATCTAATGCAAATGTATCTTTGTTGATACATGACTGGATTTCTGTGAAGGATACTGCTGATAAACTGCTGAATGATCCATCATCTGCTCCGAGACGTAATTCTCTTTTTGAATTACTCGCTAATTTTAATAGAAATGAACTTAGCAGAGTATCTGTCATGCTAGATGGCGAAGCAAAAATTCTTGATGAAAGTAGAGACGGTAAAAACTTTGACTTTTACAAGTCATTGCATTTGAATAATTCAAAGATCGACCATAATCAAGTCAAAAATTACATCGAAAATGAGGACAATGCTTTAGTTATAATTCACATCACCGGCTGCAAGGTTACTGATACGGATAATAATGTTGAACAGTATTAATAACGTCACAGTTTGTGGGGTGCTTAATATATACATATATATATATCTAATACATGAGTGGTTTCGACAATTATGCAATTGATTATGTACACGTGTAACTATTGTGAAAAATTGCACTATGACAATAATCATTATTACAAATGCCCAAGGTCATGTAGATAGTTTTCTCACAACGCACTAGTGTCCTTGTTGGCCCCTTTTTGGATCATGCCATGAAAGTGAGTGAAAAATATGTAGCATAGTATTTTTTTGAAAATTTATCTGTACCAAGTATGAAGATTTTCAAACTAAACTGGTGGGGAGTTGTCTCGAGAACGTGGTTTCTTAAATAGCTTATACGCGATAAACAATGTTTTGATGAGATTTGATAGTAGAGTTAGATGTTACGGGAAAGAAGAGATTTATAAAAGTTGTTGATTATTATTTTGAGGGACAAGATTTCAATGCAAATAGTGGTCTCATTGACAATATGGGGGCTTGTGCACCCATGTGGGAGAATCCAACTAAACGATCAAAAGGCCTTTAATAGACTTGCGTCGTACGTAAAGTAGCTGTTACTCCCTACCAGTAGACAAATCAAGTGACATACTACCCGACTGTCTTAGACGGCGACTTTGGAGTGGTAAATGTTTGGTCCAATACCTCACGAACTAGCGCGATGAGCGTGAGCCCAAAAAAAAAAAAAAAAAAAAAAAAAAATCTCAATAAAAAATTCTTGAACTTAGTTTACTGAGACCACTCAACACCATACAGAATGACCAATAGTAAGACTATTACTGGATCCGTGGATCAGAAAATTTACAACTTGATTCATGATCTACTTGAAGAACAAACTGAAGAAAATAAGAAAGCCCTGAGTGAAATCGAAGAACTAGACCCATTTGCGTACATCGCATCATCCCACAACCTCACCATCTCACAAGTGTTGAATTATGTTCAACTGAAAGACTTTCAATTGAAAAGAATGAAAAAAAATTACCTTGAAAAGTCAATAGCGACTAGCTTAAAATTGATACGCCAAGATGAAGCTGAAGAGTTGGGAAAGGTGAACAACGGCAGTGATCAGAATTCGGATATCGAGTCTGACACAGAACAAAATAGACTAATGGATGTGCAAGACCTGAATACGATAAATAAATCTGTTGTATCCTTGTGGGATTTGGGTAAAAATGAGGACGAGCCAGTGGGAAAGATGCCTAAAGAAGAACAAGATGACCACAGCACCGATGACGTTAAAGGTGTCAAAAGGAAAGCCAAGGAACTGACAAAGGCTCATTTGAAAAAGCAGAAAAAGAAAGCGGATTATTCTCCACCCAACTTAGATTTGTCGACATTAGGAGGAGTGGAAAACATTACCACTCAGCTACTAGAAATAATTGGATTACCGATTATGCATCCAGAGATTTACGCCTCCACAGGAGTGGAGCCACCGAGAGGAGTTCTTTTGTATGGCCCTCCAGGTTGCGGTAAGACCACTATTGCCCACGCTTTGGCCGGCGAGTTGAAAGTGCCGTTTATAAATGTTTCTGCACCTTCCATAGTGTCGGGAATGTCTGGCGAATCCGAGAAAAAGCTAAGGGAGTTGTTTGACGAAGCCAAATCCATTGCTCCATGTTTAATATTTATGGATGAGATTGATGCCATTACTCCAAAGAGAGATGGGGGTGCTCAAAGAGAAATGGAGAGACGAATTGTGGCACAATTGCTTACACTTATGGATGAGCTAACTTTGGATAAGACTGGTGGAAAGCCAGTAGTTGTCATTGGAGCCACGAATAGACCAGATTCATTGGATTCCGCACTTAGGCGTGCAGGGAGATTTGACAGAGAAATCTGTTTGAATGTCCCAAATGAAGAGCAAAGAATATCAATTCTCAAGGCTATGACTAAAAATATCAAGCTCGAGAACAATGAGTATTTTAATTATAGAGAGTTATCGAAATTGACTCCAGGCTATGTGGGTGCTGATCTCAAAAGTTTAGTTACGGCTGCAGGGATTACTGCTATCAAGCGAATATTTGAAACGATGAGTGAATTACAAGAAGAGCTACAGGTGTCAAAAGATGATCCAATGGAAGTTGACTTGAGTACCTTGGATGCCAACAAAGATTCCATGATAAAAAATTTCGAGAAAAAGAATGAGGTCGAAAAATTGTCGACTATCAGAAAATTTTTGAATGGCCACCCAAATCCATTGAACAAAGAGCAGTTGGAACCATTGGCAATCAAATATGAAGATTTCATTGACGCACTTCCTACTGTTCAACCTACGGCCAAGAGAGAAGGGTTTGCAACGATTCCTGATGTCACATGGCAAAATGTGGGTGCGCTTTATAAAATCAGAATGGAATTGCACATGTGCATTGTTCAACCTATTAAGAAGCCCGAGTTATATTTGAAAGTGGGTATTGCAGCACCGGCGGGGGTTTTAATGTGGGGACCCCCAGGTTGTGGGAAGACTTTATTGGCAAAGGCCGTTGCCAATGAATCTCGAGCAAACTTTATTTCCATCAAAGGACCAGAATTGTTGAATAAATATGTTGGTGAATCAGAAAAGGCGGTGCGACAAGTTTTCCAAAGAGCAAGGGCGTCCACTCCTTGTATAATATTCTTTGATGAATTGGATGCATTGGTTCCACGCAGAGATAGTTCAATGTCAGAATCAACCTCCAGGGTGGTGAATACATTGTTAACAGAACTAGATGGGTTGAACGACAGAAAGGGTGTTTTTGTTATTGGGGCGACCAATAGACCAGATATGATTGACCCTGCAATGTTACGACCAGGAAGACTTGATAAGACCCTATACATTGAATTGCCTTCTCCCGAGGAGAGACTAGAAATCTTGAAAACGCTTGTTAGAGCTAACAATAGTCCCTTGGATGTGAATGTTGACTTGAATTCTATTGCACATGATTCTCGATGCAGAAACTTCTCAGGTGCAGATTTATCGTCGTTAGTGAAAGAAGCAGGTGTGTATGCTTTGAAGAAAAGATTTTTTAACAACCAAAAGATTGAAGAATTAGACAACTCTGGTTTCTACGATGTTCTGACTGTTGCAAGCGATATTACGATAACTGAAGATGATTTTAATCATGCCCTATCTTCTATAAGACCCAGTGTTAATGATAGGGATAGGCTGCGCTATGAAAAACTTAATAAAAAACTAGGCTGGAATATTATTCCTGAGAGAGATTCTGGTGATCTAGGGAATGCTTCAGAGAACTAATTGTTCAATGGCGCGATCTTTCTGGATTCAGTTTAGTTAATCTTTTCAGTTCGATATTTTTTACAAGCCAGCTCTAAACGATTTAATTTCTTCAACTTGCTTATTACAATGATTCAAACTTAATATTAGGATATTTTTGATAGCGGGAATGCGGATTTTATATTCTTAAATATATTCAATATATTATACACAGACATTATACAATTCTATTTTTTAGTACTTTCGGCACCAGTCTTGGCTCCTTCAGTGGCGCCTGTGACAGCTCCACTGATATACTCTGCAGCTTTTTCGATTTCTGCTTTAGCAGCATCCACGTATTCTTGTGCAGTTTCGGCATAAGTTTTGCCTTCACCTTGAGCTTTTTCTGCTTGCTT
>JAKTVG010000352.1:0-85750 GCA_030557085.1 Candida gigantensis
AGTCATCAAATTTTAAAATAAGGTGCTCATCGTCTGCAATACCGAGGCATAAATGCTTAAGTTCTTCCGAAAGCCGAAAATCTATTGAATATTCGAGAGAGATATCAGTTATCTCTAAAACTTCTAGCTTAGACATCTTGTATGCGGCTTCGATAATTGCATCTGTGTAAATTTTCAGCTGTACTCTGAACTCTTTCACATTTCTCAAGTTGGGATAATCATAGTGGGCTAAATAAACTTGCTCGTCTTCTTCATACTCTTTGAGTTCAAGAATTTCAACGGTGGATGGAAGCATTTTGAAAATTTTATACCCTACGCCAGACAAGTATAATCGTTTCAAGTTCGGAAGCAGATTGAAACCAAAATACATGAAATTGCAAACAAAACCAAGGTCTTCCAATGATTCCGGTAGCACGTTGATCAATCCGTTCAAATCAAGACCGTATTGAAGCTTATTATCAGGATCAGATATAGTTAATGATGCAATGTTAAACTCTGAACCATATTCTGTCAAAAAATGTGTTGCACACTGTATCTCAATTTCATCAAGAAAGAACACTGATGTGACTTCTTTCAAAAACTCTACGTTTTTGGTACATAACTGATTCAACATTACATCCAATTCAAAATCTAACGATCTCGTACTATTCAGCCTATCTTTGTCAATCAAGGGTTTTAAATAAATGTTCAAATCAGTTGGATAAATATCCCAAGTTTCGTAAAACAAAACCAACTCATCCATATTTTCAAAAATTAGATTTTCCCTTATTTGACTAAATTGTTTATATTGAGATTGAGTGATTTCATCGTCCATTTCTAGTGGGGTATCGTCAGAATGTGCCTGACTAGTCAAACTAACATCTAACATACAAACAATTGGTAAAAGTGACGGTATCAATGGTATTAATTCCATGAATAATGGATACCTGGTCGGTGGAATATGTGAAAATATTAGACCAATTACTTCTGCTGGGAGTTCACATAACTTTATCCAAAATGAAGGGGATTCGACTGACATATGGGGTTGTGGAGGTGTTAATTCAAGTTAGGGGTCGGACTTGCCTTGGGGTTCTTTTTTTTACAACACAATTTTATTTTTTCCCCATATTGCTAACTATAAGAAATCGAAAATTACTCAGTCTATGATACCCACATTTACTTTCAGTGGTATCATTTACATCAACGCTAAATTTAAAATGTATGAATTACGTCGTATAATTTCGTAGGATCCTATATACTTCTATCTTTTAAAAACTTATGACTATTTTTTTGAACTCATCATAATCGTTTTGAATCCCAAACATAAACCATTTCATCCCAACCAGTAGTTGCAGCCCAACCAGGTTCACCCCATAAACTATAATCACTACCAATAACAAATTCTTTATGTCTTCCAAACACACCTTTCAACCCACCCACATTTGAATTCAAGAATCTTGCTCGTTCATCAGATTCATCATTCCATATTCTAGCAGTCATATCATAAGAAGTTGACATTATTTCCTTAGGGTTATGAGGGGACCATTGAACTCGTCTAACTGCAAAATCATGACCCAAGAATTCATTCAATGGTGTTGGACCACGGATATGTGAACTTGGCATTGGTGATTGGGCTAATGGTTGGTCGATTTTGGAAATTGCTCGTAAATCCCATATTCTAACTGATTTATCAGTTCCTCCTGATGCTACCACTGTTGATTTATATTTATTCCAATCTACTGATAATGCTTCTAATCCACCATGAGCATTATATTGAATTTGTAATGGATGTGGTGCACGAATATCCCAGATTTGTACTTGAGATGCTCCATTACAACTGATTAACATTGATGGAGAATGTGGGGAATATTGAACTGAATAAATACAATTTGCAGTATTGATTTGTTGTTGATGTGTTTGTTGATGTGATAATGGAACTTTTGCAGTTGCTGGATTTGATGATGCTCGAGTTGTGAAATCAACAGATCCAGGATTTAGAGTCAATAAAGATCCAGGTCGATTAGGTGACCATAATTTAATAGTTCCATCCCAACTACCAGTTACAAAATTAGTTTTTTCAACAAGATTCCAATTCACACAAAATACTTCTCGTTCATGTTCTTTCCAATTCATAACTGGGAAATTCGGTACTGTTAAATCAAATAATTTAATACTTCCATCACCAGATGCAACAACTGCTTGATTTTCATGTATTTCACTCCATGCAATATCAAATAACCCATCTTGAGTTTCCCATGAGATTTGATCAGATATAGTTCCATTCCCTTCAATGTTTAATACAAATAATCGTCCATTACCAACTAACCCATAATTAGCTGCTGTTGCCACTGCTAGTTTATTATCAAAAAATGGAGAATATTGAATCCCGTACCCATTATACCCTTTTGTTCTAAATGAAAGCATAATAATACCGACTCTTTTTTTTACTTTCCTTTTTGTTTAGATTGATTGACAAATGATATAATTGCCTTCTATATTATATAATGTCTGTAGTTTAACCCTACTGTTGTGAAGTGCACCAAATATACTTGAGGGGGTGGTGAATCAACAGTGGCCACATTCAATCGGGAGCTGGTACCGAGGACTCGCATTATTTTTGGGGAATGAATGAAGGAAGACCAAAGAAGGAAAAAAAATTGAGGTCGTGCCCAAATGTCGGGTTTATTTCTGACTATCAGATAGATTGTAATTTGATTCACGGCTAAGTGGTAATAGATTGAGAATAGTTGCAAAATATTATTAACAACTACGAAACTAATCCGTAACTGTGTTGATTATAGCTTCTTCAATGTGTAAACGTTGACCAGTATGGAACTTGACATTATCACCTGCCAATTAGTTTGCCTTTATCAAATGGAGGGGTATGATTGCAAACACTTGGACGATGTGAACCGGTGGCTGAACCGGAGGTTGGAATGGTTATCCTATAACGGGTGGCGGTATGAGTCTTTGTAACCTTTGCCACTTAAAGTTTGGTGATGTTCTGTTGCCTTGGGAGAGTATATGTTTTGTGACTAATGATGATGGTGATCTCCTTTTCCGCTGGTCCATTAACTTATTTGATGAATGGCCGCAACAGGGCCTGCACCGCGCAAGTACTATATGCAGTATTTTCTTAGTGATGATTCATACACTTTGAAAAATTTCATGGAGAAACAAAAACTGCTGAAAAATTTTTTTTCACTTCGACAAATAATTCTCCTCCTGACGGAGTGAATTCTAAGTGGGTTGTAGTAGCAAACGAAGGAGAAAAAAATTCAACATATAAACCTATTCAATTCCTCCCTGAAATTTCAATTTTCTAGAATTTTTTTTTCTTTTCCTTTCTTCTTTCTTCAACAATTCATATTACATATTCTAAATTAAACATGTCTTTCAGAACTACTTCTATGAGAATGGCTCAATTAGCCACTTCTAAAGCTACTTTATCCAAAAGAACTTTCTCCTTATTAGCCAATGCTACCACCAGATACACTGCTGCTACCAGAGCTGCTTCTGTCACTCCAATGACCACCACTGCTATCCGTGGTGTCAAGACCATCAACTTTGCTGGTACTGAAGAAGTTGTGCATGAAAGAGCTGATTGGCCAAAGGAAAGATTATTGGAATATTTCAAGGATGATACTTTTGCTTTGATTGGGTATGGATCTCAAGGTTATGGTCAAGGTTTAAACTTGAGAGATAATGGTTTGAATGTTATCATTGGTGTTAGAAAGGGTTCTTCTTGGGAAGCTGCTATTGAAGATGGTTGGGTTCCAGGTGAAAATTTATTTGAAGTTGATGAAGCTATTTCAAAAGGTACTATTATTATGGATTTATTATCTGATGCTGCTCAATCTGAAACTTGGGCTCATATTAAACCACAATTGACTGAAGGTAAAACTTTATATTTCTCTCATGGTTTCTCCCCAGTTTTCAAAGAATTGACTAAAGTTGAACCACCAACTAATATTGATGTCATTTTGGCTGCTCCAAAAGGTTCTGGTAGAACCGTTAGATCTTTATTCAAAGAAGGTAGAGGTATTAACTCATCATATGCTGTCTGGAACGATGTTTCCGGTAAAGCTGAAGAAAGAGCCATTGCCATGGCCATTGCTATTGGTTCCGGTTACGTTTATAAGACCACTTTTGAAAGAGAAGTTAACTCTGATTTATATGGTGAACGTGGTTGTCTTATGGGTGGTATCCACGGTATGTTTTTGGCTCAATATGAAGTCTTGAGAGAAAACGGACACACTCCATCTGAAGCTTTCAATGAAACCGTTGAAGAAGCTACTCAATCTTTATACCCATTGATTGGTAAATACGGTATGGATTACATGTATGATGCTTGTTCAACTACTGCCAGAAGAGGTGCTTTGGATTGGTACCCAAGATTTAAAGATGCTTTGAAACCAGTTTTTGAAGATTTATATGAATCTGTTAAGAATGGTTCTGAAACCAAGAGATCTTTAGAATTCAATTCTCAAGTTGATTATAAAGATAGATTAGAAGAAGAATTAAAAACTATCAGAGATATGGAAATTTGGAGAGTTGGTAAAGAAGTTAGAAAATTGCGTCCAGAAAACCAATAATTTCATCTACCACCATCACCACCAATCTTTTCTACTTAATATTATGAACAAATGGTCTCGAATGACTTGATTCAATTCTTACTTTTTTTAAAAAACAAAAACAAAAATCATCAAACCCTTCCCACCCCTTTTCACCTTGTATGCTTTGTTTTTAGCGTATATCTTGTACAATATATATATATATAGTCATGAATGACTTAATGGTTACTTTTTTTTTTTTTCAATCAAAAAATCAATTATATTGTAGAAAAGTTATAATGCGATGATTATGTTTCTAATTATATATAATCCCGCCCCGTCGCCGCCCCTCCTTTTTCGCAGTTTCTTGACTAAAAAAAAAAATTTATATTACATTACATTAATAATAATACTTCAAACTACATACATTATTCATTCATTTAACAACTCTTCAATTTTGGGTATAATAGTTGCAGGTTTAGTAAACGTACTAAATCTTTCCACAACTTTCCCATCTTTACCAATTAAAAATTTTTCAAAATTCCATTTAACTCGTTTAGTTCCCCAAAGACCATCTTTTTGAGATTTTAGAAATTTATAAACAGGATCAACATTTGGTCCATTTACATGAATTTTATTTAAAATAGGGAAACTAACATCATATTTTTTTTTACAATGAGTTATAATTTGTTCATTTGTACCTGGTTCTTGCCAAAGAAATTGATTACAAGGAAATCCTAAAAGGATAAATTCTTCATTTTTAAATCGTTGATTTAATTCTTCTAATCCATTATATTGAAATGAAAATCCACATTTTGAAGCAACATTAACAATTAAAACAACTTTTCCATGTAAGGATTTAAAAGGGTATGGTTGTTCATGGCCATCTAAAGGTGTAAGGTCATAAAATTTGGATCGGGCAAGATGAAGTAATTGAGATACTGGGGATACGGCTAATGTTGATTCATCTGTTAGATCAACACTTTGATCATATTCTAGTTCTTCATCTAATTCTTTATAAACGTGGAAAAATTTTTCATGGATTTGGAAAAATGTCTCTTCCATTGATGTCCATACGGATTCGGCATTACTTTTAACCATTATGATATTATATATATATATTATTTGTTGAGATTGGAAGGGGTGGGGCAGGGCAAGGTAGTAGTAATTAGTTGTGATAAATTTTGAATGAAAAAAAAAATGTAGGAAGAAAGGAAACGGGTGGGGGAGAAAAAAGGGAAGAAGTAACAAGAGGAGGATATGCAATAATATTTATGTAGATTGAAAAGAATAAAAGTTGGGTAGTGAGACGTGTGTTGGATGGATGATAGGCAATGAAGAAGAGGGTGAAACAGATATACGTAATTGTCCAATCATGCACAAAAGGGAAAGAATATCTCATTCTTGAAGGGGGGAGGTGCATGTTTTGAAACCTCGCTATTACATCCATCCCTCCTATTGTCCCTACAAACTTTTTTAGTACTTTTTTCATTGTTATTGACTTGGTTGATTAAAATTCTGCTTAAGCCCTTTAAACATTCTCCCCGAAAAAGGTAAACATATCAAAAACAAGAACAATCGAGTGAGTTTGTAGTTATCGTTTACTGGTTTTAGATACAAGGCGACACAGAAATATAATACTGGTGTTCCTGGGACGTACGAAAAAGAAGAGAGAAAATATTTTTAATAGGAGACTTATTTCCGTTGATCAATTTATATGTAATTAGACTAATTATACATTTAACTATGTAATTAATCGCCTCCAATAACTGTATGAGACAACTTCCCCGACAAACTTTTTTTTTCACTTTGTCTTTGTTCATCATCATCATCATTGTGAATGAATGAATGGTTGATTGATAATATGCCTAATATGGTTTGAAGATCTGACGAAGAATGATATGATGGCTTAATTTGGGTATTTATTATTATTAATCATTGTTCATTGTTCTTGAGTGTGTGTGAGTGTGTGTGTGTGTGTGTGTGTGTGTATGTATGGTAGTGATAAAATTTACACCCCCTATTGTATAGTCACGTAAAATATTGCACCGTATTGAATAACCCGAGGATATCGTCTAATCTACAAGTATTATTTATTGAATAATCACATTCTATGGTTAGTTGCCAAATTAGGTATGATATCATTGACAGGATATTTTAGTTAGATGAACAGAGATCCTAACTACATTTTAGTCAAGTTTATCATTTCCGAAAAGTGGGTTCCCTCCCCTCCGAATCCCCCTCTCACTTGCACATGCTGCTGCTGCTGCGATTCCGGCGTAAAATTCTCAACCGGACGTAGGAACAGAAATGGTCTACAGTTTGACAAGATCGATCGTCTTGCTTTGATTGTATATCACTTTACAACAAGGACAGAATGTAACCTTAATTTCGTTTCCTATATAAACCATATTAATTGGCGGTAATTAATACTATTAAATTAAAAATTAAAATTTTGATGCCTATTTATTTCTTTAACAATTCATCAATTTTATGACCAATAGCTTCAGGACTAGTTAAAGAACTAAATCTTTCAACAACTTTACCATTTTGATCAATCAAGAATTTTTCAAAATTCCATTTAATTCTAGTTAATCCAAGCATTCCACTTTTTTCAGATTTTAAATATTGATAAACTGGTGAAGCTTTATCACCATTAACATCAATTTTATCTAAAACAGGAAAAGTTACACCATAATTTAATGAACAAAATGATCCAATCTCTTCATTTGTACCGGGTTCTTGATGTCCAAATTGATTACATGGAAATCCTAAAATTTGTACTGGTTGATCAGCAAATTTTTTATTCAATTCTTCTAATCCTTTATATTGAGGGGTGAATCCACATTTGGAAGCTACATTAATAATAAGGACAACTTTTCCTTTCAATTGTTCAAATGGGTATGGTTCTCCCTTGGCGTCTTTTGGAGTTAATTCGTAGAACTTGGACATATTGATAATATATGATTATAAATTATGTGTGTGTGATTCTGATTTTGATATGATAAGGAAGTTCGAAATTTTTGTAATAGAAAAAATCCGCCACTCCTTCTCTTCTTATATATAGGAATTAATTCGGCCGCTGGATAGTATGAGAAAAAATGGTGGTAAAATTCCCTGTCCTGTGCGTTTCATACTAAAAATTGAGACAAGTCTTCCAACGGGCATGGGGCTGAGACCCTGTGGCGATGATGCCGCTAGTTTGTCATATAACGCAGTAACAACGTCTTTTTTGATATCGTATCAAGATGTCTGAAATATTACTAATGAATCAAATGATTCTGGGCCCCCTTTCCCATCCAACAGCTACTACAAATATCTTTCGGAGATAAATAGAATTAACGGCTGTTGGAAACAATACGCAAAATTCTTACTGCGCCGTGCGATGATGGAAAATTCTGTGTGAAAAAAGAAACTGAAGAATGTAGACAATAAGATGAAATAAGTGGGTCAACTGATGAATGAAGATTGATTTTACAATTTCATGTTTTTATTAGTTTGTGGAATATATTTATCATTTTAGTTTTATATGATTACTAATCATTTCGCTTCAAGTTTTGTTTTTTGACAATAAGATCGATCAATTGTTTTGGTTAGAAGGGTTATGGTGAAAGAATAATCTTCTATTTTGAAAATCGGTCGATTATAAATTATGAAAAATGTTTATAGAACAATCGAATGTTATTAACATACACAAAATAAACAGAATGAATCAATCCTCCTCCACAAAAAAATAGAATATAAAATACTACTACTACAGTATGTAAAACCATGTTGAACCATGTAGTATTTATTGATGATGATGATCGTTTCGAAAACTCGGATTTTTTTTTTCGGTTCGTAAAATAACTCCGTACAGACATGGAACAAATTAAATCCCGTTATGTTGTGCATAAAAAAACCGTAAAATCAACAAGGTTCGTGTGCTATTAGGGCTAAACCGGAATATGAAACTTTAATTTAACCTAATTGCCAAAAAAAATAACGGCTGTTGGGATTGTTATATTGTTGCAAAATTGTGCAATCGGTTTTCTAGACCCTTGGTATAATAATTACTGCAAATACTCACCCCTATAGATTAGCAATGATGTTTGCAATTTACCAATATAATTGTAAATCATTGTAAGAGAAAACAAATTTATTAATAAAAGGATTATATATATATCATTAATTTACAAAATAGAAGAACTAAAAGAATTACCAAAATATAAAGAATACAAAAAAATAAGCAGCAAAAATAACGATAATAATTGTAAAAAAAAAACGAAAAAGACCAAAGATTTATATTAAACTTGATGTCTTAACATTTCTTCAATTTTAATACCAATTTTTTCAGGTTTAGTAAAACTATTAAATCTTCCAACAACTTTACCATTTTCATCAATTAAAAATTTTTCAAAATTCCAATTAACTCTACTTAATCCAAACATCCCCTTTCTTTTAGATTTTAAATATTTATAAACAGGTTCTGCATTTTCACCATTTGCTTCAATTTTACTTAAAACAGGGAATGTAATACCAAAATATTTTCGACAATACATTTCAATTTCTTCATTTGATCCTGGTTCTTGATGTCCAAATTGATTACATGGGAATCCTATTATTGCTACATTTTCATCAGCAAATTTTCTATTTAAATCTTCTAGACCTTTGAATTGAGGACTAAATCCACATTTGGAAGCAACATTAACTATAAGAACAATCTTACCTTGTAATCTTGTGAAGGGGAATGGACGACCCCTGATATCTTTTGGAGTTAATTCATAAAATGGAGAATATGGTGGATATTCATAATATTCAGACATGACGGGAAGAAGAAATAATGTTTGTTTGGTTGGTTGTTTTGTAGATATTGCAGAAAAGAAAATTGGAAAAAAGTTACAATCTCTACAAAAGAGATAAAACAAGATGGATGAATTTGCTGGCTATTTATATTAGTTTGAACGATCAAAACTAAACTAAACTAAACTAAACAAGGAATAGGGAGAGAGAGACTAGGGAGAGGGAGCGGGCACAAGAAGAATGAACAAGATTGAGGCGACGAGGTGAATATGGGGATGGGAGGGATCAGAAAACCAATTTGGTAAATTCCAGGAATTTTAAACATGGAAAATTCAAATTCAAAGTCCAAAAAAAAAAAAGAAATATATAGTAATGTTCATTACTTGGATCGGCTAAGTATCCCGTGTTCCGCTAACACAATAGACTAAGTATATGGGATATTAAGAGATCTTGCAGATTGTTGTGGCCCAGTCCTATTGTTTTTGCCAAACGTAGGAACCAGCAAGTTTATTGTTCCAAGTCTCGTCTAGTTTACAAATTTAGTTTAGTCCATACAATGGAATTCTGTACCCCTAAATTAATTTCAGTTTATTGTTTCGGGGGGCTAGTTTTTCCCTGTTTTTCCGTTTATTTCAAATACCGTAATCATTATCTATTATTTTCACAGTTTATGATTGGCAATCATGCTTGTTCTTCTTCTTTTCTCTGTGGCTTTTATTTTTTTAGTTTTAGTTTCTGCTTTGCTGTTTCCGTTGTTGTTGCTTGGTGGTTGGGTGTGGGTGGCTGTTTGGTTTTCATGCACTTTGTTTTTTTTCTGTCTCATTAAGGAATGTTGTATTATATTACACACTTTTCTGGTGTTCTACCATGTAGAGAAAATTACTGATGATCATTATGATCAACCCCCCAGAGACGTTAACAACCAGCTTTCCCCAACCCAAAATTCACAACTCATCAATCTGTTTCAGATTAGAACAAAATAATAAAACAATAAAGCAATTAAAAAGAAAAAAAAAGTAGTAGAAGAAGAAGTAACAAAAGAATTTCTCAAAAAAAAAAAAAGAACCCTTTAGTTCATCACAAAACCCCCCTCTATGGTGTGATATTAGTTGCTTCTAACGGTATGTAGAGAATAAATATACCTGACTGACTCTAAAATATGAAATTTTGCGAATATTTTATCTTTTAAAATAGATTAGATATGAATCTCAAATCTAATCTGGTGGTACGAAAACGGCACGGCACGGTACGCGGAGTATTGAAATTCCAAAGGTTTTTTACGAGGATACGTTTTAAGTAATATTTAAGAATTTTATTTAAACTTTTTGGGTTTTATTCCACGACAACAACGACTGGGCAAGGCAAGGGTTAGGAAGAAATTTTTTTGGTCTAAATCATCTTGACTACGCTCGGGGAGCAGCAGCAAGGAAGTAACCGATGATACACAAATTGCAAAAAGAAGAATAAGAAGATTTACAATCAATTTATCTTAAATTTTGAAATTTTTTATCTCGGGTCCTTTATCTTTGGGCTCAGGGTTAAGAGGGTTATGACCTTTACAACAACAACGTTTGGGGTCTGTTTCTTTTTTGAACTACCATTGCTATCAATGTGGAATATCGACTCCATCCTGAAAAGTAAGGGGGATCGCAAAACAAGTCTAATAAATTTAAAAAAGTACGTATATGTACAACAAATACATACGTATGTATTTTTCCAACGAAATTGGTTTTATCGATGTTCTTTTATTCATTCATTCTCAATTATCGAATTAGGCAATAGGGCAAGATAAGATATATGTGGCAATGAGTAACATCATCATCAGTTGCAAACATTCACCAAGTGCATCGTTAAGTATGAATATTGGGGAGTTATCAAGCATTGCAAATCTTGGAAAAGAGGTCATTGCATGGGGGAGAGGGATGGGATGGACCCGCGCGTACGCTCTGGGTACCCGCACCACACCACACCGCATGGCATCAAGGCTTTCAATGCGTTACCGCCCCCAACCCCCGGAACGGTGAAACAAAACCAAAAACGAAAACGAAAACGAACATAAATAACAAAATCGACCTCAAAAGAATAAAAGGAAATTTAAATTAAGAAAATAAATTAAGAAAAAGAAAATTTAATTAATTAAATAATACTACACGGCGATTTTATATTATTGTAACCAAAATTAAAAGAAAAAAAAAATAACCATGACTGACTAACTGACCAATAGATTTCTTTCTCTGATAATCCAATCTAATTTTTATTGTTCTTTTATAGATTTGTGGGGAGTACAAATAATCAGTCAGTTGGTCAGCTTGGTCGGTTTGGTCAGGCTTAGACTCTGAACTAGACAAAAGTTCAAATCGTATTGTCTGACTCTTTCTCGTAATGTACGTTTTACAAAAAAAAAAACGTTTCTTACTATGTTTGGTTCGTTTACATTGCATTGCACGGCACGTGCGTATGTATATGTGACTTTACAAACAACAATCATCTCTGTTCATCGTCTACCACAATTGGATTGGACCAGTCATTTATTGGGCTTAGCCTCGATTGAGATACTTATCTTGTGAGAAGAACCCAAGGATCATGACATGACGTTGTTTGTTGTTGTTGTTCTTGTCCTGTCCAAGAAATCAAAGACTATTCCAAGAAAATACTTGAGGTTACGCCGTAGCATCACTGACCAATCCCATGCATTTCGCTCCACTCCGGCTAGAAAATAACGTCTTTGTTCTCATCATACAATAGATTAAATTTATTTTACATAAAAAAAAAATAAAGTTTTATAAACAGTCCATTTTTAGTTTCTTGGTGTGATGATTTATTTATGTAGTACTCTACAATATATATATATATATATAAGATGCCTTTCCTCCAATGATTATTTCAAATAATGTTCTTGATTTGTTAATCAACCATCATGTTTACCGATAAAGAACAACAACTTGAATCAGATACAAGTTCAAATTATAGAAATGAAGATTCTTCAAAATCGAATCCTAATAAATCAGGTGCATTTATTGATCATATCAAAAATGATTTTTTAATTGATGATGAACATATTGGTCATGTTAAAAGAGATTTGAAACCAAGACATGTTTCTATGATTGCTATTGGAGGGTATGTGTTCCCCAAAACAAAACAACAATGATTTGTTTTTTTTTTTTTTTTTTGCAGCAATTGTTTGGTTTTTTTTTTTTTACTAACTTCTGATATTTTAGAACTATTGGAACTGGGTTGTTTATAAGTACAGGTGGATTACTTGCTGAAAGTATGTACAAACTAATTCCATAATCGGAATACTTTTTAATAATAATATACTAACAACTTTACTTCTTCTAGCTGGTCCCGTTATGTCATTAATTTCATTTTTATTCGTTACAACAATTTGTTTTTCAGTAACACAATCCCTTGGAGAAATGGCTACATATATCCCGATTTCCGGATCTTTTGCACAATTTGTTACCCGTTGGGTTTCTAAAAGTTGTGGAGCTGCAAATGGTTGGTTATATGGATGGTCATGGGCCATTACATTTGCATTAGAATTATCAATTATAGGTCAAGTAATTGAATTTTGGACAGATGTTGTTCCTATTGTAGCTTGGATATCTATTTTTTTTGTAATTTTAACTATTTTAAATTTATTTCCTGTTAAATATTATGGAGAAATTGAATTTTGGATGGCTTCTATTAAAGTCATTGCTATTTTAGGTTGGATCATTTATGCTTTCATTATGGTTTGTGGTGCTGGTCAAACAGGACCCGTGGGTTTTAGATATTGGAGAAATGGGTATGCTTGGGGTGATGGGATGTTAGTTAAAAATGATGGGAAATATGTTATTGCATTTATTAATGGATTGATTAATTCAGTTTTCACTTTTCAAGGTACTGAATTAGTTGCAGTTACTGCGGGGGAAGCATCTCCAAGATCATTAAAAAAGGCAATTAGAAAAGTCATGTTTAGAATCTTGGTTTTTTACGTGTTATGTATTTTATTCATTGGTCTTTTAGTCCCTTATAATGATCCAAAATTATCTGCTGATGGTGGTTATACTAGAAATTCTCCATTTATAATTGCAATGGAAAATTCAGGTACTAAAATCTTACCTCATATTTTCAATGCTGTTATTGTATCTACAATTATATCAGCTGGTAATTCAAACATTTATTCCGGGTCACGTATTTTTTATGGATTAGCTGAATCTGGAGTAGCTCCTAAATTTTTCCTTAAAACTAACAATGGTGGGGTTCCTTATTTTGCTGTTTTATTCACCGCTGCATTTGGTGCCTTGGGTTATTTAGTCGTTTCCAATAATGGTAATCTTGTATTTGAATGGCTTTTAAATATTTCAGCAACAGCAGGAATGATAGCATGGGGTTTCATATCAATAAGTCATATTCGATTCATGCAAGTTCTTAAACATAGAGGTATAAGCAGAGATAGTTTACCTTTTAAAGCATTTTTCATGCCTTATAGTGCTTATTATGCTGCTATTCTTGTATTTATTGTCGCTTTCATACAAGGTTTTACAGTATTTTGGGATTTTAATGCAACTGATTTTTTCACTTCTTATATTTCTTTAATTGTTTTCGCTGTTGGTTGGATTGGTTTCCATTTCTTTTTTTATGGGTTTGGAAGAGAAGCTTGGAAATGGAGTAATGTATTTGTTCCTTTAGATGAATGTGATATCGATACTGGTGTTAGAGATATTAATGATGCTGAATTTGATATCCCACCTCCTAAAAATATGTGGGAGAAATTTTGGGCTGCCATTGCGTAAAGTAAATAGTGTTTTAAGTATAAGTTTGTTAATATAGCAGAGTGAGTAGTAGTACTTAAAAAAAGGGGGTATAATAATATATTGAAACAAGTAAAAATAGTACAACGGAGTAAAAGAAGAAGAAATGTCTTTAGATAGTCTTAATAAAAAAAAATCTTGATTTGAAAATAAATCAAACAATCAATAAACTTACAAACCAAAATAAAAAACATAAAAAATAAAACAAAATAAAACAAAAGAAGGTATAACAAGGGGAAAAGGGGAGTAGGTTATTGTCTCTAATTATATAAAACAAAGTTGGCTTGACCTGAAGTGACACCAATGGTACAACCATCACTACCATTACCATTATATTTACCGTTGTCATAAGTACAACTTCCACTGACACTTGCACCGTCAGCACCAACAATCTTGACTTTGAAATTCAAAGAATCATAATTGTTAGGATTTGGAATCAATGATAAGTATGCAACACCATCAGCATAACCGGCACCGAAATTCAATGGAGACCAATTACCAATACCTGAACCATCTGAACCCCATTGACAACCAGTTTGATAATCAACACCGGCATTGTTGACGTAATATTGAGCAGAAGTAGCACCACCTCTCCATCTGTAATAAGTATCTTGATCAACAACAGTAATGACAGAAGTACTTCCTCCATCAACAACAGTTGGAATAACCATGTTTTCAGTACCTGGATAATCAGTTCTACAGATGGCAACACTTTGACTCAATTGATTGACAACATTGGCTTTTTGAACACCCCATTCACATAAATAGTTTGATCTGGAATTGGATTTGTATAATTTACCACCTTTACATAACAAACCACCAATGGAAACACCATTACTTGGTTGATCATTTGGCCATTGGGTCTTGGACATACCACTTTGACAAGCATAAGAACAGTAAGCACCTTCTTTACAGTTACCACCGGTTGAACCATCGGCATTTTCAATACCTGACCAACCACCGAAACCTAAATGATCCAAAGCAATAACACCTTGACCAGATGGGAATTCATCACATGATAAAACACCATCTTGGAATTCTTCAGTTGGATTACTATAAGATTGTAAATCACCATAGATTCCATTGGAAGAACCTGAAGAAGATCCACCACTGGAAGAAGTTTCGGAACTTTCAGAAGTAGAAATGGTACCTGATGGAAGGGAAAGGGTTTTTGGTTCATCAGAAGTTAAAGAATCGTTTTGGACAATAGTGGTGGTTGAAGAAACATCAGTTGAAGTAGTTGAAGTTTCGGCAGTTTCAGCAGTTGATTCAATAGAAGTAACAGGACTGACAGTAGTGACTGGATTACCTTTGGCATCAACAGTGACGGTGACATAAGCATAATCGTAAACGACAGCTCTCTTGTGTTTGTGATGACCATGGAATTTGGTTGAATCACAGTCTTCTTCTCTTTTATTTTTTTCTTCAAATGCTGGTGCAGCTAATGATAATGCTGCAAACGCTAAGACAGTAGCTTGGGAAAATTTCATTGCAAAATAATTTGGGTTGGTTGTACTGATATAAAAAAAAGGAATGTGAATATAAAGTATAAAGGAACGACTAAAAGTTGGATAGTTAGTAAAAAGGTGCTTTGAAGGGAGGAATTATGAATCCATTTTCATAAAAAAAGGGTGATGAATAATATAGTATATATGGTTGAATCAACGACGAGACCAATAATTTGATGTTAATGAAAATGGTAGCAGACTTGTTTCATGAACTAATTTCTGCACTCAGTCAAGTCCAAAAAAAAAAATGTTCGTGTCTTTGTGGGCATGCATATAGTACGTCCTGCATGATTGACTCCTTTTTTTTTGTTGCTGGGTAAAAAAAAATAAATGGTCGTGTGGAAAAGGCAAGAAAGAAAAAACAACAACATTTTGGTGTTTGTGATATATTATTTTTTTAACAACCTTCTAACCAAGAACTCTGCCCAAAAAAATGAAACCATAAACGAAGAAAAAAATTATTATTAAACTCTAAACGTGGTGGAACAAGAAAATAATAAATTTCAAAATGTTTAGTCATGGGATTGGGCTATGGTTACAAGTTACGATGAGGTTGTAATGGTAGTGGTAGTAGTAGTGGTTATTTGAGATATATGGCTTTCTTAGTGAGCCGTGGGAACTCGCTGTAATTAAAACATTTCGTCGTCTCCCAATATGTAAAAGTCCATTTCCATCATGCAAACAAATATACTTATATATATATATATCATCCCCCTAATGAAATGTACAGTTAATAGAAGTAGTGTAATCTAGTATACATACCTTTAGTTAAAAGATAATCAGTAGTTGTATTGGTAGTAAAATGAGTGTGGTTGTTGAATGAACTTCCAAATAGTGTAAATGAACGATTGGATTAGTTTTCGTAGTATAAGAATGAGTGACTGTAGTTAAACACTAATAGAATCGAGATTGAGGATGAGTTGGTAAGATCAAGAAAACAAGAGAAGGGAAATGAAAGGAAATTTTTTTTAAAGGGGAGTCTTGCAGAGGGAAATAGATTGTTTATATATTTTTGTTGTTTAATATTTTGCGTCTGGCTTGTCTGGCTGTCTGGCGGCTGGGGGGCTTTGAGCGAAAAAAAAAACAATGGTTTGTTTGTTTTTTTTGTTGTGAGTTGCCTCATAGTACATAAGAAATCTTTTGTCTCCTGCTTCATGATTTGATTCGTGTATGTACAACAAAAATTTTGCTGGTTTGAGAACAAAATGACACAAACACAAAAAAAAAAGAATCCAAACCTGAAATCTAATTGACGGGCAGCTGGGGGCGTGTGCAGGACATTTTTTACGATTTTGTTTATTTCTTGTTCCATTTCAGTTTCAAGGCACGTGCGCCGGTTTTCTTTTTGTACTTTAAATACTTAGTTAACCAGTATAATTCCGAGGGTGGTAGCTACTACCCCAAAATACACTTTTCCTTCCACAATAACTAAAACTTTCACTAAAACTACTCAAATTTTTATCAAATTTCAATTTTTTCACGAAAACTTTTTACTATAAACCCCCCCTATTGTTATCAAAAGATTTACATTATCCGTCTTCCGCTAGAGATATTAATTAACTTAATTAAACAACATCGTTAATGAAAAGAACTTTTTTCTTGGTCCGATTTCTTTTCTTTCCACCGTTATTTTTTTTTTCTTTCTTTCTTGCCCAGACGATTACTCTTACAGTTACATAGCAGGGGTCAAAACAAAAATTTTTTTTTTATTGTTCCACTATATTATCCGAGCCAAACTTCAACCCCACAACAACCAAACTGCTTCAAAGGAGGTGATGAAAGGGAGGTTGGTGATAAGTATCAGTCCTCGGAATTGACAACGAGGGGGGGGGTTCTACTTCAAATGTCTATGTTAAGCCTCCATTATATCTTGCTGTTTCTTCCTATTTCATAAATTTTAAGTCTAAATTAGGATTGCTAATCCCATTCAGTTTGAAACTAAAATTAGGGCGAAACGAAAAACCACCACCTCCTTTTTTTTTGTTCGCTCCCTCACTACACCAACTCGCGCCCACACTACGGCCACTGGGGCGAGTCCCCCCGCCCCAAATATCCCGTTGTGACCAAGAACAATAGATTGGGTGCCAAAAAAAATAAAAAAAGCAATATTGAAATCAATAAATTATCATCTAAAACAAAATTCATATGTTGCGTGACTTAAAAAAAAAAGTTGCCCTGTTCTTTTTATTTATTTTACTTCATGTTGTCAACTTTGACCATGACGTAATGATTAGGAATGGCTTGATTTAAGGGGTCAACTATAGGTTGTCTTCAATCAAGGGGGAAGAAGGCTAGACTAAGTTTTTCGATTACGACGATGCAAGAGGTAAGCCCTGTTGATGAAAGAAAAAGAGAAAGGTGAAACAAGGTGGTTGATTGATTGATGTTACTGGATCGATAGATCGCAATCATGAAATATTATTTTATGCAATAATATACCCCAGTTATATACTCGTAGATTTGTCTTGTCTTAGATGATATAATGATCGACAAACAACACCAACTCTACTGTCTTACTCGATCATTTCCCAAAAAAAAAATAAACAACAACCGCGTCACTAGAAGATGAAGAGGAACGAAGTATGTAAAGAAATGAACAAGAAGAAGAAGAAGAAGAAGAGGAACGAAATTTAAACCGTATCTAGCGCGTGTACCTGCCTTTGTTTAAATCAGTTTCACAACCCAATATTATTTTTTTAATTTGCATAATGTTTTTCTGAAACATCATTCCCCAACATTTGTATATGCATGGAAATTCGAAATCAAATTTCAGGGAGGGAGTTTATTTTTGGGGGGCAATAATTTGTGGAAATATTCAACAGAAACAATGCAAACGACGGAATAATGCAAGGTTTATTATTTGTTATTTGAACTAGTTTTGGAAAAGTTGATAAAAAAAAACAAATCACTCAATCATTTGATGAACAAGGGGTGGAATATGCATGAAATATCTATATTCTTTGATCTCTCCTTGGTACAGGGTGGTAGATATAAGTTATACATCTAGGGGGGCTTGATTTTGGATCCCCATTGCCAATCAATCAATCAAACAAAAAACTTTTTGACAGACCGGAAGAAAATCAAAATCAAAATAAAAAAAAATACAATATAATTTAAGAGATATCCAGTTGATGCAGAACTTCTAGTATTATTCAACAACAACAAAAAATAAAGAAGAAGTGGTACGTCAGAAACAAACTTGCCTTCTTGATTTGTTTCGAAAATGAGGTGATGGTTGACCTTTGATGTTTTGAGGAACCACCACCACCACTATGACCACTAACTTGAAAAAAAAAAAAAAAATAAAATAATTGTGTATTCATGACCATTAATTAAACTAGCAATAGTGGAATTACATCCATGAAAAAGTCACTTGCATGTTCTCAATCAGTTGATGAGATAGGGGGAAGTGATATTAGTTTTCTATGATTGTCAATCCTCTCTCATCACATGCGTGAGTAATATATTTATTATAATTTTGGTTTGATTTCTGGACCATATTTAGTAAATTGATTACATGAACCCCCCCTTTTTTTTTAAACTGGGGATGATTAGTCCTACCCTTAAAACGCAACTTTTATCCTTATAACATAATCAATAATACATAGATATATACATCAGAAGGAAGGAGGACATCCATCATGGGTATATAACCATTGTTGAAGAATTATTTTCTCGGGGGAAGCCTAGCCCCCTTGTTCAGGGGGCACAAATTTTAGACATGATGTGCACAACATGGTAATATGGACAACAACGAAGCAAAGAACAAAAAAGAGTTATGAAGCCCTTGAGTCGTACGACTTTTTGAGCTCTTATTGTTAATGCAATGCACAGTATATGACAACAACAACAACTGAATGATTTAAAATTAATTTGCCCAAGGTTGGAAAGAGAAGAACTCATGACAAGGTCTTTTCTTTTTTGTTCAAAGAAGAAAAAAAAAAAGAAGAAGTTGCGCTTTTTCGTTGAAATTCCAGGCATAGTTACAAAAGTAACGTTACATATTTGATTTTTTATCAATACTCATATATTCGGGTGGGTAACTAATTAAAGAAGAGTAGGAGGAACACAAAATGGAGAAATTAGGAACCCAGTTTTGTAATACTATTGATACTATACATTCTC
This sequence comes from Candida gigantensis, assembly GCA_030557085.1. NCBI lineage: Eukaryota > Fungi > Ascomycota > Pichiomycetes > Serinales > Debaryomycetaceae > Candida > Candida gigantensis. The sequence goes on from JAKTVG010000352.1 coordinate 19,744, forward strand.
GGAGCTAATTCGTTTTTTTAGTCCCATATCCGTTACACAGATAATCATAAAAAATCTATATATAGCACCCCCCATATTGAAAAGTGAAAACTGATGTAAGTGAGAAAGAGTTAGAAGGGGAAACAAAATCAAATTTGCATCAAGATGAATCTAGAGATCTAGAGCCCTGCGGCAGGAGGACCACCCACCCACTTTCTTTACATGTATGTCTTCATGTCCGACAAAACCCTCCCCACAGCCCTTCGGGATGTGATGGGAACTTTCAAAATTAAACTATTATAACGTACATAAAATAAATGAATACATAAATGCTATGCAAAATCGACATACATTTACATGGACATGGACATGAAATTTCACACCACTCACTTCACCACTAAGGAAAAAAATTCTTTTTTTTTCCGGTTCCTGCCAGAAAATTACACAAAGACAACACAAATTGCTGCAAAAAAGGTAATATTTTTAACTCATACTGCATGCATGCATGCGTGCTTGCTTGCTTTGTAGTTCATTTATATAAATGTCGTGGAAAACTAAAATCAATCAAGTCCATCACCACTTTTCCAATGAAACTAGAGTCCACTTTTTATTCGTGAAGTCCGTTATATATATATGTTATTGTTTATAGTTATTCGATCGATACGCTAATTTCTTTCAACTTTACTATTCGACATTGTATTGAATTCACACAAATGACAAAAGTAAAAAAAAGACAACTTACAAATACCTATAATAATCCAAAATATGAAATGACGTATTTTACCTTACATACCTGAATAAACAAAAACAATCTGGAACCAAAAATGGATTTATTTCTTGGGTGGCTAGAACAACCACCCCTTAAGTTTTGTCTTACCCTTTGGCGATATGGGCTTTTCGATTTTAGTAAAGATAAATGTATTCAAACACCCTGACGATATATATAGTCTGTATGGATCTTGAGGATCGGTTATACATCTTGAGGAGGAGTTATACATCTTGAGGATTAATTATACATCATGTATCATGCACACTAGGAAAAAAAAAATCAAATTACAAACCATACTCGCAGTCATTCATACATACAGTGAGGTGATATTTATCCGTTCATTGTATATGTGTATATATTATTTTTGCCGTATGATCTCTCGTAACGGGAGTTGTGTCCGCTCTTTTCGTTCTTGATTGGTTATTGTTCAAAGTTGATTGGGGGAGGAGGGGAGGGGTGTTTCCAAATTTCCGCTCGTATCTGTATAGTATATATTCTGCATGATTACAACGATTTAAAAAAATAAGTGCTTTTCACCCCAACGAAAAGAGAGAGAGAAAAAACGACATCACACACACACACACACACACACACATAATCCCTTCCGTATTAGCTGTAGTGGAAACCAAAGAAACATGCTGCATCAACTAATAAATCTTTGTTGTTTTTGTTGTTTGCATTGACTAAATCATGTCGTGGAAACACCCACACATTGTATTTTACGTGGTTCAGCATAGCATATTACACTATTAGACCCCTCTCACCCCATTTTTAGTATTAAGAGTGAATATACAGATAAACAAAAACGGTATGACGACCTGGGGTCCTATATTTCCTCTCGTTTCTGATCTTCCTGATGTATCTCCTCCCTATTTTCTTCTTATGTTCAATTTAAATAACAGATTGGAATGGAATGAAAAAAAAAATTCAAGTCTAGTTCTTGACCGCCCGCTTAGTAATAAGATCTAACATTGCATAGAAAAGTGTGCATATCCACACCATCCTTAGGCAAAAATTAAAAAATAATATACTGAAATTTCGAATTTTTTTTTTGATTCTCTTCTTTATTCATTATGTTTTGTGATGGATGGTGAGTTGGGTTGGGTAGCCCTGGGTTCTCACTAAACTTGTATATGAACCCCCTTATATGTAACAAAAAAAGAAAAGATCCCTTCTCTTTCTTCCAGCAATTGGAAAAATCACTTTTATTCGAAAAGGTGTTGGTTCCATCGGAAGAGAACTATATCAAACAGGTGATTCAACAAGTATGATATATACACAGGGATTGGATCACGCGCTCCCATACGGATGCAAAAATTTTCTTTGCAGTAGAAGTTGCTGTATTAAGTTTTAATTTCCTGATGTTGTTGTTGTTGTTTTCTTTATTTATTTTTTGGCATTCTTTTGCTTTCTGCTTCAATTTATAGGTGAGTTTCTACATCAGTATGGGGTGATAACTAATTCTATTCATGTATGTTCGGTTGGTTTTTGCGAAGCAATATAATTGCGAAAAGATGCGAGTTTGGAGTTGTCCTTTCAAAAACGATTGGGGGTTTCATCTTCATCATCATTTTCATGATCAAAATTACAAAAGGGAAGGGGTAAAAAAAAAAAACTTTGAGTGAAATAAGTGTATGAATGAATTAGAAAAGAAACAGAAATGAATTGTAAATCTTTTTTTTTTACTTTTCCTTTTTTTTGTTTGCGGGAGGGGGATTTTTGTACTACGATTTTTATATTTTTGTACATTGTGCTTGTTTATTTCCGTAACTGACTGATTATTGTTAGGAAGAGTTAGGAGTACAATAGTTAAAATAGAATTGTAGATCCTTCCCCTCCTATATTATTGTACCGGAGAGAACAAAAACAATTTGCTCATTTGCTGTTTCTGTTCCGGGTCCCCTTACGAAAATAACAATCAATTTTTTACCCCAGTGAGCATGAGCATGAGAACCTGGGTATTACTAAATAATTTTTTTTGTTGTTTTCTGTTATTAGGCACATGAAGGAGAAATAAAACACAAAGAATGTGTGTCAGAAGGTTAGTTAGGAGTTCCTTAGATATATACTTTTTCGTTCTATAATATATGTGGGTTATAGATTTGGGTTTAGATTTTTTGGACTTTTTTGTATGAGGTCATTTAGTTTGTGATTTAACATGCTAATATAAAACCTCCTTTGGTCACACTTATATTTTTATTTTAAAAACTAGCAAAAAACCCCAAGATGGCAAATTATAAAGTTTCAAATGCAACTAAAAAATTAATAAATGTTAAAAAAAACCATGTCCCTGAAAAGAAAATGCATGTTGGAGACAAGGTGTCAAGTCAAAACTCATTACAATTTCCGAATTTTACATTTCGAATGTTAATATATTGGTATACGTAAAGCTTTCTGTTGGTTTCAACACATACACAATGCAACTATAACTCCCCATTCTCAATTGAGATATTTTTGTTGTAAATTGATTTGTTTTTCTTTTTGTTGCTGCAATAAAGTGCCTTGGTTATCACAACCTTCAGGTGATCCAGACTCGATTCCACTCTTATCTCTTTTTTTTTTTTTGGTTTGTTTCGCAGTAACAAAAAAAACCAAAAACACTTGCTTTGTCTTGTGTTAAATGAATGTATATTAATATTATCGTGACCTATACCAGTATACTTCGGATTGTGCTATTATTAAACTTTTATTTTTTTAAAAATTAGATATGCATAGAAGTTGTTCTATGAAATTTTTGGGGGGTGTGAAGCTAAACAACGGCACGTCACGGGTCGGTTAGTGGCGGTGGTCGTGGTAGGTCCTTGCCCTGCGGTACTACACTACCCAACCCAACCCAACCCAGGGCAACCCAAGGCAACGCAATCAAATTTTTTTTTTTTAGTTTTGTTCTTTCAGGGTTTGTGCTTTGTTCTATTATTTTTTTTTTGTTCTATGAGAATTTGCACAGCGGGTAAAACTGTAGGATGTGAATTTAACCCAAGGTGCACTTTTCCTTTGAAGTTTAGTACGGTTTTGTTAGGAGTAGCGTAGAGCCGCTGGTGGGTATTATTATGCAAGTTACGTATTAATCACAAAAGCAATTTAAATTAGAAAGAGTTAGAAGGGACAGAAGCGCCTTTTTTTGTAAGGTTTTTTGGGATGGTTAAGCCCCAAGTGGTAAAAGAAAGAGACACAAGGGCAAATTTAACAAATAAAAAAAACTTCGCCAAAATTAAAATTTAGTACAAAATCTAAAACTAGACATCCTTCTACTTCTACTTCTACTTTTACATCACAGCATAGAAAATCCCACTTCTAATATTTCTTCAACTCACAACGGAGAAGGAAAGAAAGAAAAAAAATATATACAGGTTTATATATAAACCTTGAGATCTCTCACCTTTTTCCAATATTCAATATTCTTTTTATAAAAAGAGTTCCCACCATCTTGTATCAGTTTTTGATTTATTTCTTTTCGGATTTTTGGGGTTTTTTTAGTTCATTTTTTTATTTTTTGTATCTTCTTATTCATTAATCATCAATTGTATGAACATATAATCAAATAAAGAACCACACTCACACATCCTACAATTTAGAATTCAATTTTCCAATTTTCCACATTATTTGATAAGACAATTTATATATATACGGAGAATCTCAGTTATTACTACAATCACCATCCTCCTCCTTCACCTTCACCTCCTTCTGGCCCACTACCAATAATAAGTGTCCTTTCCCTTACACCCCAACCCCAAACCCCCATCCATATTCACGAGCCGTCGCACTATTTGTCCGAACGATAATACAGACAGCCGAATTTTTCTTTTCTTTTTTTTTGTTTTTTGGTTTTTTGTTTTTGTTCCCCTTTAATTTCAGTTCAGTTCATTACCGGGTTTTTTTAGTTTCACCACCTCCGCCTCCCACCTTCAAAATAAACAATAATTGCAACAACAAAGGGTCCCTCCTCCCCCCCATTCATAATTTACAAACTACATTTAGGAACGACCCCCCCTGGAAATACAACAAACTAAAAAGTATCACAAAGAAATTTAAGGTTTATAGAAAAAAGGACTAGAGATTATACTTTAATTATTGAACATTTAAAACAGAGTATAACTTATATATAATCTTATTTTTACTGTCAAATAAAAGAAGACGTTTTTTTATGCCCTAAAAAGCAAAAATAAATGGGATTGCAATTTCATAAATATCAAAAAGGAAGTAGTTGAAGAACAACAATACAATAATAATATTTATTTTGCATTCTAATTAATCAAAAAAAAAATAATTAATAACATGGAGACAACAAAAAACGATCAACATCATCATATTCATCCAACTTCACAAAGTCCAAGTCAACACTTTCAACTTAGTTCCAATTCTCCACATATACCGCCGCAGCAACAACAACAACAACCACAACAACAACCACAACTCCAGCAGCAGCAACAACAACAACAACTTCAACATCCAGATGGTACTGGAACACTGGTTTCACTGGATTACTATTCTACTATCGACTCATTATCAAATTCTTATGTGATACCACCGGGTCAGATACGAGGTAACTATCAACATCAACCGCAGCAACAACTTCAACAAGAACAATCTACACAACAACAACAACCACCTCCAACACAAGTACCCCCACCACCACCACAGGCACAACAACTACAACAACAAAATCTACAGTCGGTTGGAGGACAATCACAACAACAAACACAAATAGGCAATGGACCACCACCACCGCCACCTTCTACTATACCGCAATATCAACATTTTTCATCATCTCAAAATATACATGACGATGTTTTACGATCTCTGAATTCAGCACCGGAATTGAAACATTCTCATTCATATCCTGCCCCTAGATCTTTCTATCAACAAAATACAGACTCTGACCAACAACAACAACAGCATATACAATCTACTACACCTCAACTACAGCAACAACAACAATATTTACAACAACAACAACAATCACTACCCCCTGGCACAACAACATCATCATCACAATCATTACCTTTCCAAGTTCCCACACACATAGATATGAATCAATACCCAGACATGACTACATTAGTGAATTCCAACGCAAACATAGTTGTTCCATTAGTTGAATCCCAATTTGTTGATCATAAAGTCTGTAGTATATGTGGGAAACGAATAACAAGAGATATGTCAAGACATATGAGAACTCATCAATCAGAATCTAGATTTAATTGTAAATTCCCCAAGAATCAATGTCGTCATAAACTGGGGAAATTTAATCGACCTTATGATTTTAAAAAACATTTATTAAATCGTCATTTTAAATTTGATGATCCTTCTATTAAACGATTACATAATTTAAGTGATAAATTGAATCATTGGGGGAGTTGTCCTTGTGGATTAAGATTCATTGGGAAAGATTGGTTGGATGATCATGTCTTGACTGATGATCCCACGAAGAAATGTCATTATATTGAATAGAGAGAGAAAGAGAAAAAGAGACAAAGGTAGTAGAGGTGTTGGGAAAACGCCTCTGTTTTCATACATGAAGTGAAAAAAAAAAATTGGTTTTGACGACGGAAGTTCACTTTATTGCTTTTTTTCTTTTTCCCACTTTTTCGTTTAATTTATTTTTGGTAAGGATAATATAGATGGAATTCTTCAATTTGTGGGTTTCCTTTTTTTGTTTTGTTTTGACGTGATGTTTCACCTTGGAAAATCTCAGCTTATTTATCATCATCGTATTGTTGTTCAAATTACATGTTCAAGTTATAATGTGGTTAAAAAAAAATTATTACACTATTACATATCGTCGTCGTCGTCGTCGTTGCTTCATTTATTCTTCTATTATTGTCTAATTATTAAAGTTTTTTATACCTTGTTGTTATATATATTTCTGTTTTATTGTTTATTGTTTATTATTATTTCTATTTTAGTTTTATTATTTCAATTATATATCTTTTTTTGTTTTAACATAATATGTAAAGGGATGGATGATTTTCGGTTTCCAACAACAAAATCCCACTTTTCACAGCCTTGTCTTTGTTTGCCTAGCCTTTGGCTCTTCTATAAATCTGTATTGTTTTCTTAATTGCAGTCTTTTACTCTATGTGTGTATATCAGTATGGTTATTATTTAATTAATTAATACATTTTTTACTCAATTTGTGAAAAAACTAAGCAACTTAACTTTAAATTAAGGGGAACATAAAAGAAAGACAATAAGATCGTCGACATTTAACATTTTTCCTCCTCCTTCTTTTTTTGCAACTTTTTCGTATAACAATAAGAAGAAGAACTAAACTAAACTAACCAAGAAAAAAAATAAAATACCTCTATTATTAGCCACAACAAACAAATTTCTTTGTATGTACTCACATAGAACAACCAACTACAGGGTTTATACTCTTTCATAGACGAGAAGAAGACAGCCAATGCATTATCTTAACCTTTGCCAATGTCAAAAATAAAAAAAAACTGAAACATTAACTTATATTCTTCCGAAGATTATGTCCAAGCATGTCCAAGCCTTATAGATTGCCTCCCCGTTAACAGCAACGTATTCGTTTTATTAACGCATCTATAATACTTCTCCTCCAAAATGTTTCGTTTCCAATTCCTTCCTGCTGTATATAGAACTAAAAAAAAAAAGTAGTTAAGGCTTCAAGGGTTAAAAATAATTTCTCAAAGTTCATGCAAGTTGAGGCCTTAACTTTTTTTCCAAAAAGCATAACGCAAAATTAGGACATATATGTATGTATGTATTGGGGGTTGTTTGAAAAATCTAGGTGTTCTTGCATCATGCACTAGTTTCTTAACGAGAACCCAGGCCCTTTTCTATACCCTTTGCGAGAGTATGTGAAATCTAAAAAAAAAAAAGGAATCATACTTGGTTGTGTCGTACTATGTTTAGTACTGCGGTGGTGTGTAAATAAAATTTTCCACGATTTCTCATAACCCACACACATATAGTCTGAAAAATTCTTCTATTCTCCCCTTCCTCAACAAACTATCAATGTAGATAATGTAAAATTCTTCTTGTCTATACGTATCTGATAACTAAAAGAGAGAGAGAGAGGGGAATGTCAAGAAAAAGATAGCAATATGGTATGGGTTAGTTTTAAGGTACTTACTTACTATCAAACGGAGTTCTAGGCCCCACCCTCAAATGTATGTATGTAGGTAAATTTTTTTTAGATTATTGGGGCGGCGTCGTGATGATGATCAATTTTTTCATCTTTTATTACCATGTGCATTAAACGTATACCGAGTTGAAAAAAAAAAGGAGAGACAAATCCCCAAACCTGATACTTGTTTTTGTAATCTTTTTTTTTTATTTGTAGAATTTCAGATGTTCGTTCATGATGGTTTGATGTCTGATATGGGTTTGTGGGTTTTGAACCATCCATGAAAAGAGTACATTTAAAGGCAATTTTACACAAAGACAAATGCACAAAGAAAAATCATCCATAAAACAACCAAGGACTCGATTTTTTTTGGTTTTTTTTCGCTAAATGGCTTCAAAGTGCAATTTTCACTTTATAGGCTTGAGTCAAGATGGCAAATTCGATCAACTAGTTGGATTAAAAAGAGCTCAGAAAAAGGGGAGGATTTTGAAAAAAAAATGAAGTTTTTTTCTGAAATCGGTTTTGTGTTCTTTTTTCTCGTTCGCGCTGCCAAAATAGTAGGAGATCACGTTTGTGTAAAATTGCCTTTAAATTTACTCCCATGGTGAAAAGCCCTCTTTGCTGTCTGGCATGGTATGACCCTTTTTTTTAGATATACGTATTACATATTACATACGAACAAACCAGGGGGGGTATCACAAAAAAAAAACATAACTTTGATTTTAGGGAGGGTTGTCTAAAACACAAGAAGGAATTTCATGTTTTGTTGTTGTTCAAACATGAGGCAAATTTGATATTGGGCGTGGTCCAGACCACCCATTAACTAAGCACTGACTGAGACCCACCCACCCACCACACACTAATTGAGACTACAGAAGAAATTGTAGTAGGTTGTCCTTTTTTCTTCTCGTTGTAAGATCATCGGATTTTTGAATTCTTAACATCTCCGTGCATTGTAACTGCACTCTGCACAATGGTTGAAAATTCTACTTCACCACACTCCCTGTATGAAGAATACGCATATGGTTAGATATGGTTAACATAACGTAACGAAGAACAGTAACATTTTCAAGCAATCAATAAACACGTCTACTTCTTGTTTTTTTTCATTTCATTACGTAACAACTCAACGAATTAGTAGTGTTTATTTTTTTTTTTGAAAAATTAGCAAACAGCGGAGGAGCTTATGTCAGCACAACTTGAAATACATAGCAAGTTTGTGAATAATATTTTATTTTATATTTATTTTTTACCCCAAAGAACAATGGTGGTGATTATGATGATGATAATGTTGGATTATACATTCGTCCTAAAACAATTCAAATTACATCATTGGAATTGGATACAAAGTCAAATAAGCAATGGGGAATATCATGCAATGTCCTATGTGGGTTCGCAAACCAACAATATGACTCGATGATGTAAAGCAAGCCTTATTGTTGACTGTTGTTTTTTTTTTTGGCATATTTTATTTTGACATGATATGTATGTATGTTTGCTTGGTTTTGTATTGCTTTACTTTACTCTGCAGTGTATTCGTTACTGATTCTGTTTTTCGTTTAATATGTCGGTTATAAAAAAAACACACACAAAGTTTTAGAGTTTAAATTTTGCAGCTGCTTGTGTTATACATTAAGTAGGGTTCTATTTTTTTTTTCTTTTTCCTACTTCACTCCACATCTGAAATATAATTAATATAGATCCAAAGAATGAAAGAACAATACACACCAACATACCTTACTCACTCGGTACCTTAGATACACTGACTTGTTAGGATCTAGTTTGAAAGCAATATTAAGCTCATTTGTTCTTTTTTTTGGTTCACACCAAGAATTATTCCGTAATTGACAGGATGTTAATGATCTTATTTGTCATTCTGTACTGGGCACTGTTTTTTGGTCTTAGCAAAAAGGTATCTGGGTAGATAAATAATTATTTTTGCGCCAGTTGATTTATATAATAATTGTAAATAAGGAAAGGAAACGAATTATATATCTGGTGAATATATAATACACACTGTCTAATATTATTTTGGTCGTTCCTTTTTTTTTCCTCTTTTCGGATGAATGAGGAGCAGCAGTCTTTATTCTATGTGCTACTAAAATTTTAAACTTTTATTTTTGTTCCATAACCGATAGAAAGATGATGAACCTTATTACTTCTAATGATGATGATGATGACCCTGAAAAATAAAATAAAAAACAAGGTTAAGAAGGAAAAGAAGGAAACAACCCGACAAATTACGTAATCATATAACCGTTATTAAAACCGATAATCATCAAGGAACAATAGGGGAACCGGACTTCCAACCCCGTTATTTACATAGGTTAATTAAGGAAAGCTAATTGTTTTTTTTCTTTGTATTTATTGTAGGGTGGTATGGAAATTGGGTGATCACTTGGCTTATTGAAATCTCTTGGATGAATGATATATCGTATTGGACAAGACCAAGACAAGAGAAAACAAGACAAGACAAGACAAGATAAGATGGTTATGACATCATAACAAGTAGTGGTAGTAGTAGTAGTAGAAAAAGGTTTAATATGAAATTTCTTGTTGAATAATAATTAATCTAATCATCATCATCATCAATCTATTAGGGAAGGATTAATAAATAAAATATTTAGTTGAGTTTAGTTACGACGGTCTTAAGGACTGCATATACCCGTGTTATAATAATATATACAAGTAATGTCGTATTCCAATGTGTGTGTGTGCGTGCGACATTTTCTTTAATTAAAGAAGAAAAAAACTTCTTCTTCGTTGAACAACAAAAAAGTTAATGAACGACAAAAATATTTTTAAGGAGCAATAATTAAAAACAGAAATAGAAATATTAAAATTTACATATATATACAGCTAAGATACTTCAAATATCTCTATAATATATTAACACCACACCTTATATTTTTATATATTCATTCACACACATCAATACTATTCCTACTACTACTTTGTTAGTCTTTACTTTGCATTATTAATATATCATATCTTATCATATCATATCATGTCTGCAGACTATCATGCTAAGATGCAGCAATCTTTATTCAACCACTACAATAACTCACCCACTACTGTTGGTACTACTACTACTTCCGATAACAATAGTAATGGCTCAAATCCCACATCTTCCACAACAACAATTCTGTCCTTCAATAATAACAACAACAACCACAATAACAATCATAACTATTATCAACAACAAAATAGTTACCTCAATTCAGGCATTTCATTATTGACTCCAAATATCTCCGAATATAAATCATCCTCACAGAATAATAATAATATTAATAATAACATAAATAATAATAATAATGAACAAGAGGATAAAGAATTTGGTTATTTTTCAAGTCGGGCCCATATGTCGGTACCTTCATCACGAATAGATAATTATTATACTAATAATACTTTTCAACAGGAAATTAACCAATTTGTTGTTAAACCACCTATTCCTCAACAACAACAACCAACAGCAACAGTGAATGAATCATTTCAATTAGTACTGGACAACATGCATAATATTCCACAACAAATAACGCTACAACATCATCATCATCATCAACAACCACATCATCAACCACCGCCACCACCACCACAGACACAGCAACAACAACAAGCATATTTTTATGAAACTGATCATAATTTTTCAACACCTCAAATACGACCACCACCACAACGACAAAATACAGCTCCTGTTTATGGATTATCTGTTCAAAATTTACAACAACAACAACAACTTCAAAATCAAGAAATTAAACAAGATCTATCATCATCAACCAATAATTCTCGTCATTTAAACCCAGGTACTACTAATACTAGTACTAGTACCACTAATTATTTCCATCATAGATCAGATTCATTAACACATGAACCAAAACCAAGAATTAATAAAGGTAGACCAAAGAAAAAACCAGGATTTCATTTAAAATTAGATGGTCTTAAAAAATCAGTACCTACTATTATAACATCATCACAATCTGATTCAGGTACTGATTATTGGAATAGAACACCTGGTGGATTTTCTCGTCTGAAACTTTCTTTCACTCCAGCATATAATAATGATAATACCACCACTACCACTCGACTGGATATGAGATTAATGGAAAATGATGATTTAGATCGGAATTTTGCCATTTCTTCATTCAATCTTACCCCATCTATGGATCCTCCTGTGAGTGGGACAACTGGATATTTTGAATTAAATAATAATAATAATGATAATCATAATATTACACCTGGTATAAGTAATGTTAAAATTGGTGGAGGTGCTGCAATTGGTGGATTTTTTTCACCGGCAATTGTTAATGAAAATTCAGTTAATTATTTTAATAGAACATTTGAAGAATATTTAGAAGATACTGATAAACCATCTGCAGATAATAATGTATCCATAAATGGAGGTGGAAGTCAAATTGAAAGTAGTACAAGTAATGATTATAATAATAATAATCATAACCATAACCACAATGGTAATGAATTACATGATGTGGTAGATGATAATACAAATGATCTAGATATTTTCCAAGCACAACATCTTTTCACACCATTAAATTTTGATACAGTGGAATTTCAAACCCTTGAAGAAAATGATAATCATAGTACTCATGTCATGTCACAACCTCCTCATGATATTACATCACAAAGTTTTCATGAAGCTTCAGAAGAAGACGAAGGAAAAGAAGATGATGAAGAAGAAGAAGAAGATGGTGATAATAATGATCCGGATTTAAGATTATCTTTACCTACTTTACATAAATCAATTTCTAATCAAAGTGGTCATAGTATCGTATCTTTTGAATCTGATCTGGTTCGTTCTTCTTCCGGAACAAATCAAAATGGACCACCACCAGGAGCAACACCACCACCACCATCATCAAATATTCATACTAATGGAGGAGGAAATTCAAATAAAAAAAGAGTTTCAAGAGGATCTGTATGTACAGTATGTGATAAATATATCAGTCGAGATATAGCAAGACATATGAGGATTCATGATGAAATAGGTAGATTTCAATGTGTTTACCCTAAGACAATGTGTAATCATAAAACACAAAATTTCAATCGTCCATATGATTATAAGAAACATTTACTTCATCTGCATTTTATGTTTGATGATCCAAAGGGTAAAACTGCAAATACTTTGACTGATAAATTACCTATTTCGGGGACTTGTGGTGCTTGTGGATCAAGATTTATTGCTGGTCAATGGTTAGATGATCATGTACTTACTAATGATTCAGAATTGAAGTGTCCTTATATTGGTTAAAAACTACTACCCTTATACCTTCCACCACATTATATTTATTCCTCCCCACCCACACTACGCGGTTTGATTATTTATTAGAGTTGCTAAGTGCAGCATATTATTGGTTACATATTACTTTTTGCTTTCATTTTTCAGTATTTTTTTTTTTTTTTTGTATTTACATGCTGTTGCTACTGCTACAAGTATTAAAAAAGATATAGAATGAATATGTATTATTATTATTATTAGTGTTAATATATGTAATATTACAAAATATTTGGCATTTTTAAAAAGAATGTATCTGTCTGTCTGTCTAATCGTGAAAAGAAGTAAGTGTTTGGTTTTGATATAATACTAACTCACTTGCGCAAAGGATTGCCGTATTGGGAAGTCAAGAACTTACTCATCATTATGCTCATGATATTAATCGATTCTTTTTTTCGCTTTTTCGCTTTTTCTTTTTGGTTGCGAATTCTCGGAAATGCTTTTTGTTCGTTCGTTCGTGGGTCCTGGGTCCTGATTCCCGTGGTAGCGTTCGACGTGAACAGGGTGCGCGCACTAACGGGCGAGCGAGAGCGAGAGAGTCGCGTTCCGTTCTAAATCAAGTAATTGAAAATTTGCTCATCCGATAAATTTTTTTCATTTTCAATTGAGATTGAGATCGGATCACAATAATTATAACAACACCCAATTAACCAATGTCAACTTAAATCTATAATATACAGTATATGAGCAATATATATATATATACACGGCTATTCCTTTTTTTTTTTTTAATATGCTCTCTTTACTTTTTCTTATTTTTTTGAGTCAATTCCCGTATTTGAATATCAATAATTAGCTCATATATTTTATATAAATCCCCCATTCTTACAACTATATAAACCCATTCCCATTACCCATTCCCTAAATTTTTTTTAATTTAATTCTTTCATAAAATCCAAAATATCAAACTCCTAATATCAAATTAAATATCAATCACAATGGAAAGTCACGATCACTCAGCAATGCTTATGTCAATGGCATCTACAGCTATGTCAATGGCCACATCCGCAGTTACATCAACAGCATCATCATCATCTCATGATCATTCAGCAATGCTTATGTCAATGTCAATGGCATCAGCCTCCGCCGCCGCAGCAGCAAGTTCCACAATGGATATGGATATGTCAGCAACTACAACTACCGCAATGAATATGGCTACAACTACAACAGCAGCAGCAATGGCAATGCTGCATCGTATGCCTATGAATATGTGGTTTAGAGGATCATATAAAGATTATCCTGTTGTTTTTAAAGATTTAAAAGCAAGTAATGGTGGTGAAGCTTTTGGGATTTTCTTATTTTTATTTGTTGTTGCTTTTGGTTCTAGAATGTTGGAATTTGTACGTAATTATCTTGAAGAAATTGTTTGGAAAAATGATAAATATACTGAAGTTGAAGATGGTGTTGCTCAACATGGTATTACTACCAAACCAACTCCTGCTGCTGCTGCTTGTGATGGTGCTTGTGCTACTACTACTGAAGGGGGTGAAAAAGGTCTGGGTGCTGGATCATCTATTAATGAAAGTATAGATAAATCAAATTCTCCACAAGTTGAACCAATTCAACAACGTCGTTCATTATCTTTGGCTTCTATTTTATTTAGAGATTTGATTAGATTGACTTTATGTATTGTTCCTGATTTATTTGGTTATTTCTTGATGTTGGCTGCAATGACTTATTCTTTACTTTATTTCTTTGGTGTTGTTGTTGGATCTGGTATTGGTAGATTTACTGCTGAAAGATTAATGGAACATTATAGATTAAAAAGAGGTCCTCCTAGAAATTGTTGTTAAATAGATCATCATTAACAACAATACACACCCTTCTTGTAAACTAAAGAACAAAAAATTTTTACCATTTGTTTAGGTATATATATATATTTTAATTGATAATATGACATGACTATATCCATTTATGATTACTTAGTTGTTTATTCATTTAACTTATTTACTTATTTACTATTTCATCTATTTTATTCACCAAATCACTATATTTCCCTTTATTAAATTGTGAACCTTTCCCATCTGCCAATTTTTCACTATATATTAATCTTGCTAAATTTTGATAATCTTGCTTTTTATAATTCCCAACATTTGATTTAATCCATTGTAATAAATTAAATTCATTCATTGTAAATAATTCAAAATAAATTATAGATTTTGTAAAATTTATAAGTTCTGGATTATTTGATAAATTTCTTAACATTTGTTGTAATGTTGAAATATTTAATAAAATTCTTTTTATACCATTACCATTTATTTTAATTAATTTATTTGATTTATTAATTATTAAATCATTTAAAAATTGTGAAAATCCAATAAATATACTTTCTCTTTCAATTTCACTAATTGTTTTAATCAATTTATTATCAATTGCAAAAATTTCTTGATTTAAATTAACAATAAAATGATCAGCATCTCCAGGTTCAGTTAATGGTATCCAATCAATATGTTTGAATGACATAGTAACGAAATAAACCGCTTTACAACGTAATTCATAACGTAATGATAATAATGTTTTATCTCTTATTAATTCAAATGTATTTAAAACATTATTGAAATTAATTATTTTCTCAGAATTTAATGCAAGATAAATATTATATTGAATTATATCTGTTGAATCAGATGTGAAATTAATAGATGGTCTACCATTTTCTAAAAATGACCAATTATAACGTAATTTATCAACAGTGGTAACTTTGATTGTTTTGTTTTGTTCATCATCATCATAAATATTATAATTTGATTCCTTTTTAACTAATGGTAACCATGAAAGTATCCATGTTGTAGTTAATAATAAATAAACAATTTGAGAAAATGCTTCATGATCTAATAAATCTTCTTGATTAATACTTGATGTTTCATCATGTAATAAAACTTTTGTTTCAGATTCAATTAATGATAATAATTCATCACTAATACCACCACCATTATCTTCTTCTTCAACAACACTACGTTGTAATATTTTCCCACTGATTTCTGTCAAAACTGGTATTTTCATCCATTTACTAATAAGCAGTGGAGGACGATTAATGGAACCACCACCAACACCACCACCAATACTACTTGTTGATTCACCAGTAGATAATAATTCTTGATATAATTTACTATATTCTTTTGAAAAATTTTCTAAAGTTTTAAGTACTGTTCCTGAAAAATCTTCACGATAAGATAATGAAGTATTTAAAATTAAACATAATTCAAGAAATAATTTTTTAAAATTATAAGCATTTTCATAAATTATTAAATTTGATTCAATATTACTAACTGCATTACCCAAGATTTTAAAATTTGAATCTTGATTTAAAGATATTAAATCTAATTTTAATCCTGAAGTAATTGGCATACCACCACTTTGTTCTAATTTCATATAATATGCACCTCCAACTTCATTTTCAAAACTAATTTCAATATTATTCTTTAAATATGATAAAAATGAAATCTTCATAAAATCTTCAAAAAAATGAAATGAAGTTCTTGAATGTAATGATTTTGTTTTTTCATCTTCAAAATCAAAAAATAATCGTTGTGATCCATCAACAAATATTAAAAAAAATTCTAATATAATCCTCATATTAAATAAATTTTTAGGAACTAAGACTTCTACCATAACATTAAATGATTCACTTTTAACATAAGGAGTAGTTGATTCAACAACAACATTCTTAGGATCTGATAAATTAAATCCAGGGAAAACATCACTTAATACATTAAAAATATCTTGAGAAGTTTTATTATTTGAAGAATCATATAAAACATCTTTAAATCGAAATAATTCCTTTTTCCCTAATGCTTTTGAAATTTTATTTTGATCAGTAGTTCTAACATCAGTCAATGCATTTAATTTATAATTATTATTATTATCATCATTAATATAATTAAGCATCAATGCTCTTAATTCCTTCTTAATCGCATTCCAAATAGTAAATAAATTACGAGCATGAATTGAATCGGTCTTACCAATCATTGGACTTTCTAATATTGGAGTACTTTCTGCTGCTACACCACCACCAGCATGTTTTGTTTTCCCATCATCTAATAATGATACAATTTGACTCACTACTTTATGTCTTTGGAAAGTTGCTAAACATTTAATAAAAATAGATCCAAATAAATCTTGTAAAATCACAACTGCTGAATCACTAAAATTCCCACGAACCATACTTTCAAATAATGAACCTTGATGATCTAAATGTTGTAATTTGGATAATTTAGATAAAGCATGACCATTTCTCAGTTTCACTGCTTCTGTTGTTCTATTGATTAATCCATGTAATTCCAGTTGATTTGTATCAAGTAATACTTCAACTGCTTGATTTAATCTATTCAATTTAGAAGCAGTAAGTAAAAGCATATAAATATAATAAAAAGATTCAGTATTTGCATTTGAAGTTGAATCCAATAAAATTTTATAATCAATAACACCATCATTTTTAAGATTATGAGCATGAAGTCCTGGTAATTGATTAATTAAAAAATTTTCCACTGGAGTTGTTAAAAAATCAACAACTTCAGATACATCTAAATTTGCAGAATTAAAAATATATTGTTCTAAATTTTTCAGATCTAATAATGAAACAAATGAAGCTAATTGTGGATTAGTTGAATTTGTCATATTTTGCCATGTAATTTCACCTTCTTGTATATTTCTATTATATTTCAAATAAATTTCATTTTGAAGTTCATCAATAATCATATCAAATAATTTATTTGATTGATCTTCAAGATATGTTTGTATTCCATTCATTGCAGGTAAAGACCATAAATTATACTTTTCAGCTAGACTATATCCATCAGATATCACATCATAAACTTCATGAATCTTTTTATCAATTACTAATTGATCGATTTTCCCCGGTATACCATCCATTTCAGCCATTGCATCCAAAACTTCAATCATTTCTGAATATTTCCCCGAAGCTTGAGATAATTCTCCTAAAACAGCAGAACGATCATGAACTTCTTTATTTGAAGACTCCAAGAATTCTTTAATATGAGCAGAATTCTCTTGTGACAGTTGCATGGTTGATAATAATGTATTATATGAACCTACAGATTTATTAAATAAATCATAATGTTCATTAACAACTCCACGTAATGCAGTTTCCGAATTTTCTTTCAACATTTTAAACTCATGTAATCGATGTGCTAACCCGACTGATGTGTCATCAAGTAAAGAAATCGCTATTTCTATAGGATTGGCATCGTCTCGAAGCATTTGAGGCCAATCGTATTTGATTGTGTTGTACACTTCTTTCAATGCATAGATGGATTCATCCCCTGCACCACCACGTCTTTCACTGTCTCCATTCCCATTTCTGGACAGAGCATATGAGTATCTTTTCATTGACATGTTGAATTTGTCTTGGATGTTTCTTTATACAGCTGGGTTACTGTGCTGTTAATGCTAGGATGTGTTTAATGTTGGAAATTGATTTTGTGGGTAAAGCTTTTTTTCGTTTGTTGTCGATTTTGGCTTTTCCCCTTTTTGTTCGTTAATTTTCTTTCTCGGTTCTTTTAATTATTTATTAACACAAGTAATATTTTCATTTTCATAATACTATATTTTCCTTATCCAATACAAGACACAACCTTTTAGTATGAACCAGTCAGATATCATTGAATTAAGTGATGATGATGATGAAGAATTCCACATTACAAACACTTCTCATCAAATAATATCAAACCAGAATGAACCAGAAGTCATAGAATTGTATGTATAAACAAAAATAAAAACAAAATATATTTTACACGCGTATTGATTAGATTTTCAACTAACACTTTTAAATGTTTAAAGACTTAGTGATTCAGAAGATGAACAACCTTCCTTTTCCATACCTACCAATCTGATAAATAAGAATAATAGCAGTGATACGCAACAAATACCTTTGGCGAGTAGTCCCATGAGAAACACTCAACCTTTGAACGATGTCCCTACAGATAATGATGATGACGATGATGTGATTGTTATAGAAAGTGACGAGGAAGATATTACTGATTTATTTGGATTAAAACGGAAGGTAACAAACTCAAAAGAACTTTCGTCATCTCCAATAAGGGTACTCAATCTGAGGAAAGATGTATCAATGAATGATTCTATCATTGATTCCAGTTTTTCATTCTCAATGAATAATACCAATAATGCAACCACAACCACAAACAAAGGAAACTTTGTTTCACGTACAAATTATATTCCAATGGAGATGCCAGCATTTGTGAACTGGTCGCCTGGTGATACTGACGAAGAGGATGATGATTTAATCGTTTCTACATCACAACCACAATCGACAGCTCCTCCTCCTCTTTCTCCAGAGCCAAGTATACTTGCACAACCAGCCAAACGATCAAAAACAGTTCAAGAACGACCAACATCAACGGCACCTAAGAAAGCAAAACGGACGAAAACAACAGATATTGTTACTCATTTGCCTCGAATTGATGATTTTCAATATACTGAAAAAGATTTAAAAGAAGCTAATAAAGTAACTAGAAAGAAAGAAGAAATTTATCAAGAAATGGAATTACATATGTCATCATCAGTATATTCTATTTTTGAAACTTTAAGTGGAGATTTCCCACTGCGTATTATTAAATCAAATGATAGTTATAATTCTATTGATTTACCAATTATATTTTGGAAAAGAAATGTCAAAGCATCATATGATAAAGAACGAGATATTTTCATTCCTTGTCATCCAATGAAGATACTAGAGAAAACTTTTGTATTATATTACCTGGCTTCTGAATTTTTTGATAAATTACAAAAGGATCAATTGAAATCAATTGTAAAATCTGCAATGAAACAAGCATTAGCAATAACACCTAATGAATATCATATAATTATAGTTGTTGAAGGATATGATTTACTTTTGAATAAGATTAAAGCTTATGAACAAAGAAAATTTAAAAGTCAAGTACTTCAAGGTCTTAATGTTGAAGAACAGAAACGAAGAAAGAATGTTGATTCTGAATTATCTAAATATCCATGTTCAACAGACATTGAATATTTATTTAATAAGACTCAAATTGATTTGAAAACTAATATTTTCCCCGTTCGTTCAAGACAAGAAATAATCATGTGGTTAAATTCATTCACTTATATGATTGGACAATCACTTTATGATAAATTTGAAAGAAATCATAAATTGGCAAATTTGGGAACAGTTAGATCAGGAACAGATACAAAACATACATTTCAATTATCAATGCAACATTTCAAATTAATGACACAACCGAAAACTGATATGTTGTATGTTCTGCATCGTTCAATGTATCTGATTTATTCCACTCTACGTACTCAAGGACGTTTAGGTAAAGATAGTATGGGTAGAAATATTGTTCCCCCCTCGGTGGATACTAGTATGCTTAAATTTTTCACTTCAGATGATCCCGATAGTGTTATTAGCTAAAAAAAATGATTTTTATATATATTATTGAGATTTTTAGGCAAGGTAGTTTCAGTGAGAGAGAAAATTAATATTAGTGATTTTTTTTATAGTGGATAGTTGAGTTACTTCATTCACTCAGTTGTAGATTATGGTTGATAGAACCTTGCTTCAATCACTTGCTATATAAATGTTCTTTCTCAGATCTCAGACTAAAACTTCAACATATTCATACTCTAAAGGCATCTTAATGTTCGCATAATGAGAAAGTTCTAGTGAAAGCTCCTTCGTCATCTTGATCGGCATTAGCTGATCTTTCTTCCATAAGTAAACTCCTAACAGTTTCAGCATCTTGTAAAGTCATTGGCCAAATATGCTCTTGTTGTAAACTTAAAATCTCATTTTTCAAATTTCCAGGAAATAAATAACCCAATGTTGCATCGTTCCACCATTCTTTCTGTTGAGGTGGTACTTGATCTGAACTAATGACCCTATTGTTATAAGGATCAACAATGAAAAAGCAAAGAATCTTTCTATGTCCAGGTTTACTCTTATCTTTTAATTCAAATGGATCAACATGATGTTGAAACATGTTGGGGAAAATTACAACTCTATCTTCTTGAACTTCCACACTACCGAGATTTTTCACCATTGGATCTTCATCATGGATTCCATAAACAACTTCAGTACCAACATGATCACCTTGTTCATAACTTGGATCCTCAAACCCTGTTCTGAATGAAAGTCTCGATTCAGTGATATTTTCAACATCATAATAATACAATACAGTAGCTACGATATCTTCATTGATTGTTCCTTCAACATGCCAAGATCCACCACCATAAGAAGGGTTCATTGGAGTAAGTTCGATGTTTGCCAATTTTACAATCACTTTCAAATTATCAAAAGAGTTAAGATCAATAATTTTGTCAAATACAGGTTCTTCTTCCCATTTTGGAATAAATTCACGCAAATATTTCGCCTTACCCTGTTCGAATTCTTCATATCTATCCCAATCATATCCTTGTCCCGTGGTTTCTTCCTCATGCTCCAATTCTGCAGTCAATGCATCTCTATCTTTCTCGTAGTCATCGTTATAGATGCCATCATAACTTGGGAGCGGGATACGTACAAACTCTTTAGACGCGTATCTTGTCAATGTATGATTCAAACCAGGAATAATCAAATTGAAAATTTCCCCAATTGAATCATATAAATTCTCAAATTGAATTGGATGTAAATTATTGATATAAGATCCAAATTCAAATTTATTGGTTATGGAATTTTTCTTTAATAAAGCTGGAATCCATTGGAAATTTTTTGAAATACCAAAAAATTCCACATATGCTTTAGCATATTCAATTTCTTCAACATATTTGATAATTTCAATTTGATTATTCTTGAACACCGGTGTCTTATCATATTGAACTACGAATAAAGATGGATGAACTAAATCAATGACTTGATTGTTTGAACCTGGATGATAGTCAAAAACACCATTAAATGAATCAACCAATTTGTCAACTTCGGTTACAAATTTTTCTTTCAAAGATTGGTTAATTGTAGAATCAGAATAGACAATCTTGTCTTCACAACCAATATGGAAACCATTTAAACTAGATTCAATTTTTTCATACCATTCTAATTCTTTAAGGACATATTCAATAATTTGATCTAAAATTTTAGTTCTATCAGAACATTGTTCTTTAATTTCATTTTTCCATTTGGCAACAATTTCTTTATTTTTATATTTAGTTTGCCAATTAATTTTAGTTCTAATTGAATTAGAAATTTCAAGTGCTAACCATTCATCTACACATTTTGGTTGAGGACCAAGACCATTGAAACCAGACCACCATGGATGAGAAAATGGGGAGCCAATTCTTAAAGCTTCAATACGCGCCTTTTCAGCTTCTCTTATCAATCTTTCTCTTTCCCATCTTTCTTGCCGTTCAACTACAGTTTCTATGTTTTCTTCTCTTTCATTTTTCAATAAAGCGAGTAAGGTGCTATTTGGAACAGGCATGTTTATTAATAACTTTTTTCTAAACAAGAAAATGAGGACAAATAACGCGTGTGTTGTTGTATTGATGATTAAAGCAGGAGGAGGGAGGGTCTGAGAAATTTGTTAGTTACTGGGAATAATTTCTATTCGTGGGCCAAATCTTTCAAATTAAATACTTCCTAGTAAGGATGAACACGTTTAGTCTAAAATTTGTTGAAAAATCCAGTTTTAGAAAATATTTTAGTTCTTTAAAATTTAACGACTCCTCTTCTTCTTCTACTTTTCGTCCCCCATATGTATGTACAAGTCAGTAATACTCGTAAGTTTCTTGGCAACCCCTTTACGAGTAATAAAGCCTCACACGTGACATTTAGTTTTACTTAAGAAACAAAAAATTTGCTCAATTGGTAGCTCATTTTATGGAAGCCCTAATTAAGCCCGACCCCCGTCAATTATAACAACCTATTGAGATTTTTAGGCAAGGTAGTTTGGGTGAGAGAGAAAATTAATAGTAATTATTATCGTGATTGTAGATTATGGTTGATGGAATCGTACTTAATTGTTACTTACTATATGATTCAATTATTTCTCTATCTATATTACTAATTTTTCTACAGAGAAAAATTTCAATTTCTCTTCTTAACACGATGTTGCACGTGAGCCATATATCCCCTCTTTCTCAGATCTCAGACTAAAACTTCAACATATATTATTTTTTAAATTCTTTCATAACTGGAGTACATATATATATATACACATACTTTTCTAAGAAGATGATATCTTTTTAGCAGCTTCGAGATCGTCAATATTAAGTTTGTCACTTAACCCTTCGACAACTTGGATACCTCTATCGATTTCATATTTTTCTTCTAAACTAAATTGATAATTCAAATGATGTAATTGAGATACAATATTCAAGGATTTATCAACCAAGACAGTATTTGAATCTAGATTCAACACAGAAGCCAAATAATGAACAAATTTTTCTTCTTTAAATTGAGTTTGTAATTTTTCATCTAATCCATTACTTAAAATTGAAGAAACTAAAGATAATATTCTTAATTCAAATTTACTATCTTTATTACCAAGATTAATTAATTTTGAACCATCCAATTTTTCAAATTGTAAATAACCAGGATTGAAATTTCTAATATATGAAGAAATCGCAAATAATGCCTTCAGTTGTAATTCTTTATCATTTGTATCCAATCCCAATTTCATCAACTCTTCCAATCCATCAGTCTTACTAAAATCTTCTTGTGATTTAGGATTATTCTGCACAGCAGTCCCAATAATACTACAAACTAAAACTTTCAATTGGGAATCAGTATTTTTATCAATCAAAATATCAAGTAAAGGTTGCCATAATTTTAAATTCCCAATATTATTAGCATTATCTAAATTTTCAATCAACATTTCAAAATTATCCAATGCTATTTCTTTATCTTCAATTGAAACTTCAGGATTTTGAACAACTTTTAAACTTTCCTTCATTAATGTGGCTTCATCAGGACCTCCAAATAATTGATTAAGTGCTTTTGGATCAGGTTCTCCAATTTTGGCAAGGGCTTCTTTATCTCCTGCTTGTTGTGCAATTGTCCAATGTAATAATTTTTCCATGTTGTTTGAAATGTATGTTAGTTTGGTCAGTCAGAAAAGAAAAAATTGAAAGAAATGTTTATATTTTGGTATCCCTTTTATATGTTTTGGAATAATAATTGTTGCAATTGGGAGGGGTGTGGGTTCTATTCTATTCCATTCTAAAAAGGGTGGGTGAATATTAGGGAGAGATGATTTAAGTTTAATTCGAGAAGGTTCCAGATACAGTTGCACGCGACATTATTTTAGAGTCACGTGTTTGTGACATTTTGCGACATTAGATCATCATCCTGTATATAACTGGGATACTGGATTAACGGAACCATCCATCCACTAGATCGGTTGGTCGGGTTGGAATTTTTGTTTAATCATCAGTGTGATTTTATCTAATTGGAGGTAATCGAATTGATGGATTGACAATCACGAGATCCAACCAGTAGATATATTCAATACTCAGCAATGAGCAACTGATGTTTATGAATATAAGTGTATATAATTCAACACCACCTGATGAAAATCCACCACCCACGGTGCGGCGGGAAATTGAAAAAAAAATCATGGATCGTTCTTCCCCGGGACAAAAACCACCCAATGATTTTATCCGACTCTATGGTAGAGTGAACATTTGGTAATTAAACAGTCTAGAATGTTGTTAAACATAATCAGTATATGCTGTATGACTTGTAGACAGCCAATTGAGTTGATTGGTTGAGTGTAGTTCTAAAAAAATACCATAGTTGTTCACATGGTTGGCCCCCAGCCGATTCCACCCTGTAGTTGGTGGTGGTGCGTCTACTGACGTTGGGACCACCGCTTTCCACCCTTTGGAAAATTTCCATATATAAATAAATATATAAACTCTACTCCCCCAGATCTTTTTTTTTGTCTGCTTTTTCTAACTATATCAGCGATTATCAATTGCAGAAGAATATTCATTACAATGTCATTATCTAACAAATTATCCGTCAAAGATTTAGACGTCACTGGTAAAAGAGTCTTTATCAGAGTTGATTTCAACGTTCCATTGGATGGTAAGACCATCACCAACAACCAAAGAATTGTTGCTGCTTTACCAACCATCAAATACGTTGAAGAACATAAAC
The DNA here is from genome assembly GCA_030557085.1 of Candida gigantensis. Lineage (NCBI taxonomy): Eukaryota > Fungi > Ascomycota > Pichiomycetes > Serinales > Debaryomycetaceae > Candida > Candida gigantensis. The sequence continues at coordinate 44,966 of JAKTVG010000352.1, forward strand.
CAAAATGTATCATCTTGGCTTCTCATTTAGGTAGACCAAATGGTCAAAAGAATGAAAAATATTCATTAGCTCCAGTTGCTACTGAATTGGAAAAATTATTAGGTCAAAAAGTTACTTTCTTGGATGATTGTGTTGGTCCAGAAGTAACTAAAGCCGTTGATAATGCTAAAGATGGTCAAATTTTCTTATTAGAAAACTTGAGATTCCATGCTGAAGAAGAAGGTTCTTCAAAAGATAAAGATGGTAAAAAAGTTAAAGCTGATCCAGAAGCTGTTAAAGAATTCAGAAAACAATTGACTTCATTATGTGATGTTTATGTCAATGATGCTTTCGGTACTGCTCATAGAGCTCATTCATCAATGGTTGGTATTGATGTCCCACAAAGAGCCGCTGGTTTCTTGATGTCCAAAGAATTGGAATACTTTGCCAAAGCTTTGGAAAATCCAGATAGACCATTCTTGGCTATTTTGGGAGGTGCTAAAGTTTCCGACAAGATTCAATTGATTGATAACTTGTTGGATAAAGTCAATATGTTGATTGTTGGTGGTGGTATGGCTTTCACTTTTAAAAAAGTTTTGAATAAAATGCCAATTGGTAACTCTCTTTATGATGAAGATGGTGCTAAAAATGTTGAACATTTGGTTGCCAAGGCTAAAAAGAATAATGTTGAATTGATCTTACCTGTTGATTTCGTCACCGCTGATAAATTTGATAAAGATGCCGCTACTTCAACTGCCACTGATGCTGAAGGTATTCCAGATAACTGGATGGGTTTAGATAGTGGTCCAGAATCAAACAAATTATTTGCTGATGCCGTTGCTAAAGCTAAAACTATTGTTTGGAATGGTCCTCCAGGTGTTTTTGAATTTGATAAATTTGCAACTGGTACTAAAACTTTATTAGATGCTGCTGTTAAATCTGCTGAAAATGGTAATATTGTCATCATTGGTGGTGGTGATACCGCTACTGTTGCTAAGAAATATGGTGTAGTTGATAAATTATCCCACGTTTCTACTGGTGGTGGTGCTTCATTGGAATTATTAGAAGGTAAAGAATTACCAGGTGTAACTGCTCTTTCTGACAAAAAATGACTGTTAAGTAATCTATGATATATCGTGTTGTATACGTTAAGAATATATAATATATTATTGTTTTATCAATGCTCTTTTATAAAACTTGTGTAATAAATAATCATCACATAAACAAATTCAATCAAACATAATAATATAAATAAGGTAAAAACAAAAAGCTAGCTACTACAAAATACAAAAAAAACATCTAGTCTATATATAGTTTGTCTAAAGCTTTGCTTGTCCAGCACAAATTTGTGACCAATCAGCTTCAGTTAATTCTTGATATTTATCACCATTTAACCAATAAATCATTTCTTGACCATCTTCACCTTTTGGTAATTTTTGATTTTTAAATTGATTTTTTGGAACTTTATGATTATGTTGTACTTCAATAGCACCAATTTTAATGAATGCAGGTTGAGCATAAACTGGTAAAGATTTAGTTACATGACCATGTATCATATTTAAAATTTCTTTATGTTCCAATTCATCTTTTGGTTCACAAACGGCAAAACATGCTCTACCTTCATGATTTGGGACTCTTACACCAACAACAACTGATTGTTTAATTGCTTTTGATCCCATCAATTCATTTTCAACTTCAGTAGCGGAAACATTTTCAGATTTCCAACGGAATGTATCACCTAATCTATCAACAAAATATAATAATTGATCTTCATCCATTTTTAATAAATCTCCTGTTCTATACCATGCATCTCCTTGTTTGAAAACATTGGTAAGAATTTTACTACCAGTGGCTGATTTATTACCATAATAACCTTGGAAAGATTTAGTGACATCTTTAGGATTTGCAATTCTCATCATTAATTCACCTGGTTCATTATAAGCAGCTTCACTACATAATCCAGTTTTAGGATCTCTATAAATTTCACTTTCATCTTCAGGATCCATTTTAGCCAATTTTTGTTGAGTTGATAATAATAAATTAATAAGGGATCCATTTTTACGACATGCTCCAATACCATATTCACCATATTGTATATTTGTAGTTGCAATTGGTGATTCAGTAGCAGCATAAAATTCACCAATTGCATCAATATGGAATCTTTTCTTAAATTCTGGCCAAATATCACGACGTAAACCATTCCCATATGCAATTTTAACATTATGTCTATCTTGATCAGGATGATGTTTTGAATTCAATAAATAACGACAAACTTCTCCAACATATTGAATATGTGTAGATCCAGCTAATCTAGCTTGAGTCCAAAAAGTAGTTGCTGAGAATTTTTGAGAAACTGTAACACAACCACCAACAATTAAAGTAGGACAAACTCCCAACATTGCTGCAGTGGAATGATATAATGGCATAGCTGTTAAAACATTTGAATCTTTTCCAACTTTCATAATATGTCCAAATAAAACAGATGCCATAAAAGCTTTTCTCCATGACATAATACCAGCTTTTGGTAATCCAGTAGTACCTGAAGTATAAATCAAAGCACAAGCATTAGAATCAGTATCTTCTGGTCTTCTAGTAGAATCTTTAGCTCTATATTTAGGAGTAGATTTAAGTCTTAATCTATCAAATAAAGCAAATTCATCAAGATAATTTATTTTAACATTTGGTAATTCTTCATTAATACCAGCTTCAGTATCTCTAATTGGACCATCACAATCTGGATCAACAAAAACTTGACTAACTTTAGCAATTTTAAGACAATGAATCAAAGGTTTATCTTTAGTATTGAAATTCAAAAATGCAGGCAAGGCACCAATATTCCATAATGCCATCCACATAACAATGAAAAGTGGTTTATTCATACATGCAACACCAATGGTATCTTTTGAAGTAACACCATATTCATTTTTCAAAATATATGAAAATCTTAAAATCATATCATATAATTCTTTATAAGTATATTCTTCAAGATCAAATTGATCATCATAAATTGCAAATCCTTCACCATCAGATTTTGGTTCAGGAGCATTTTTTCTTGGTCTTGGAAATGAAATGGCTTTTCTATCACCATTTTTCAATGCAGATTCTTCAAATGGGTACCAATATGATGCTTTACCTCTATTTGATCTCCACATGTATGGAAGAGCATTTCTAACAACTTTCAGAACTAATTTGATATCATCGGAAATTAAATATTTGGCTTCTAATAATTGAGTACCAAGTGCAGCAGCAATTGCTAATTCTAATCCTGACATATTTTAATTTATTGTATAATAGTTGATAAATACCCAAATAAGAAAAATTTCAAAATAGGATTTTGAAAAAAAAAAAGAACAAAAAGAGAAGAAGAAGAGGAGAAAATTGGTGGATAATGATGTGTATTTATAAATCCTTAAAAAAAAAATGATACCTGGGAACTAAATACTAAATTACCCGTAACCGAGTTTATCTCATACCGTAGAAGAAAAAAAATCCAGTAAATCCATAAATATTTCTTCTTATACGTAATGGGCAATTTTTTTCTTTGATTGCTTTTTTTTGTGTTTCGCCTTTGGTATTAATGGTGGGTTGGTGGGACATGCTGGTATTTTTTTTCACAGGAACAGGTAAAATATTTCTCCGCAAATAAACAAATTTAACTTCGGTGACAAAACATCAATACAATACAATATTTAAGCCCATTACTTCCATCAATCATGGACGTAATATTAATTTTTTTGTCGAGGTTTTTTAAGTTTTTCGGCCTTGTTCTATTTCGCTTTTACCCCAACTTTTTTTTTTCCCTTCCTCGAGTCAAGTTTTTAGTTCCTTTGTTGATTCACTTGTTGTTGTTGGGTTCGCACATGTTATTCGACAATTGTTCATGACCCAGTTGTAACCAATAGTCTCTTGACAGAAATAGTAGTTGAAGGCGTCTTCAGGAATTCATCTTATTGCTTCTTTACCTGGTATTATATCCAGAAGATTCTTTCGGCTTCTACTGTAGTTGCCACCAGCTTGTAGTCATTGAATTCTGAATTTTCAAATAGCCGAGCTTCAATTTCAATTTTGCAGCTAGCCCAGCGGTTGTTGCTCGGCTTACTAGACATTATTTTTTTTCTACTGTCGGTTTAATTTCACATGAAATGCATAAAGACCAAAATCGAAACCAACCAACGGAAAAAAAATGGACCCAAAAAAAAATTATAACTGATATGCAAGGTGCGGGAATAAACATTTTGCAACTTCCTGGCAATAAAAAAAAAAATCAATCAAACGTGTGCTGCCAGTTTCAGGGAACCAACCCGATATGTAAAAAGAATAAATCAACATTTCATAATGGATCAGGTATGAGTCCAGATTTGGAGGGATGATCTGTAGTTCCTAATTCAATGTAACTTTTGGACGATTACCATAAACATCTGGAGCAAGTTCCAAATCACTCGAAAGAATCCCAAGCTTCCATGAGTGAGTCATGGTATCTAATGTCAACCCTGATGGTGGTGTCACTTCTAGTATTTGTTGTTGCTTGAACAATGGTGCACTAAAGTATCGTTCTGCATGTTCTGTGGATAATGGTATTGCTGAAGACATGTTATTTCCATTATTGTCATTAGTGTTATTTTTCCATTTCATAATTTTAGTATCATATTGAGTTAACAAGTCAAATATTTCCAGAACTTTTTCATGAACCATTGTACGTTGATTATTAGACAACCCATGTTGCATCAAAGCTTTTAACTCGACATTGGATTCTTGGATATATTCTTGCATACAACATTTTCCATGCTTCACTATTAAAAGTCTTAAAATTTCATAGAAAAAATACTTGTTTCTAACAATATTTGAAATATCAATTGCTTGGGCAATCATAGGCATATACCCAATGTAATCATTACAAACACTATGACTTATTGATTCTCTTATAACCAACCCCAATTTAAGTTCATTTTCAGCTTGAGCATCTTCAGAAGCAGAACGTCCAGAACAAAATCCCAATTGCAAATTGCACAAAATCTTAAATATGGTGTTCCTGGTTTGAACGATTGGATGAGGCAAATTCCATTTTGTGAATTGTTGTTTGATCATTCTGTTTTTAGCATCTAAATCGTGAAATCGATAATGTGACCAACAATAAGTTAACAAGCTTTCTATTATTAGAACTTGTAATACAACACTGGACTCTGACAATATGGTGAATATCATACCCATATCAATTAAATTTTCCATACAATCATTATATGCATGAAGGAATATATTTGGATTGTCCAAAAGTTCAGTAGATTTTCCAATTGATAAAATTTGAAGTAACAGAAGCTTTTTTGATACTTTACAATCAGATGCAAGAATTTCATTCTCTGCGTCTCTAATAATTTTAGATGCTTGCCATGCATTATCAAACCCTCGTCTAGGCAAAACCACAGGACACCTTAATATTTTGGACATTGGGATTTTCTGCTTCTGTTTACCTTTAGTTACATTTCTTAAAACATCACTAACTGGATTAGTTGTCTTGTCAAGATCCATGAGTTGATTGATATCCAAAGTTGGTTTTTTGGGTAAAGCTGGGGGGAATTGCTTACTCATATACTTGGTGATTGATTTATCTGTTAACCCACTATTATAATCATTCCCATAACACTCTTTTTCTAAATTATTTGGAGATGTTACTGTATTATTTTCTGGTGATGGATACGTCTCATAATCCCAATTGATATTTTCATCATTATGTCCTTTTTCTGCAAATTGAGTCATACCAGATATGAAATTATTTTTACTTGAAAGTCCAGATCCAGATCCTGCTTGAATTGGACTTTGTTCATTGCTGCCAATATTTATGTTACTTATGTTTGGAGAATCAACAACAATGCCATCATTATTTTTTTCAATTGTAGAGGAGGATGATCCAATGGTTCCTTGGATGTTGCTCCAATTGCTCATTTTCATGGTCTCACCAGCAGGTGTTTGAATTCTTCTTCTGAATGCAAATGAATATTCTCTAATTCCAAATAAAATGGCACTGAAAAGGATTAAAATCACAATCATTGTCATAAAGATATAGAAAGCACTTGCAATGACTGGATTATCAATTTCTGATGGAATGGAATGAATATTAGCCGCCATTGGCGGGATATTTTGAATAGTATAATCATATTCATCATTGATTTCAGAAACCCCCAATTTCAAGTATGAATCTTTGTAGTTGTTTATTACATATTCAGGCTCTTCGGAGTTTAAGATTAAGTTTTGTTTGTAGTTGGGTTGTTGTGGAGTGTGTTTGAATAATTGAATTTTGTCATGAAGGTCTCTTTGTTGAAGCATGATGACTATGTCTGGAGACGGAACTGCTTTTGATAATCCAACAGAATCCTTTTAATAGTAAATATCCAAGAAGAACAAAGTAATTAGAATATACTAAGTTTTAAATAAATTTGTAATGGGAAACTCTTTGAGTAAAGATTTACTAGTTTGTAATTTTTACAACCAAGTTTGAAAATGCTGCCAAACTCAATTCTCTACACATTTTTTTTTGTGACGCCATGGGACACTACCTTTCTTATTTTCAGAACACAAAAACCCAAATCTGAGAATCTACAAATTGAAAAATGGCTCAATGTAATCAGACCATCATCACCAATAGTGCACTGTAGATTTTTCAGAAAAAACCCAAAACCCCAAAACCCAAACTCCGCTTTATACAACAAGTAAAGAACAAATACATATTCCTATGTTGTCTAAAACAAGGTTCTTTTTCACAAAGAATTCTCTTGTGTTGAATACATTACGACAAAATAAAGGATGTAAATTATCCATTGCGTCAAGATCACAACCAACATCTAACCTATTATCAACACCACAACAACCATTGAAAATTTCCTCAATATTTACCAATATCACCAAACGTAAATACTCAACAATAACCCAACATGCATCCAAAGCAGAAGCATTCACCAAAACCATCCCAAAACCTCGTGTTATTATCCCATCAAAAGGCATTGGTTATTGGCTCGTGGGGACATCTACTTTAGTTTTCGGAATCGTTGTGTTGGGCGGATTGACCCGATTAACGGAATCAGGATTATCTATAACTGAATGGAAACCAGTCACGGGAGCAATTCCACCTTTAAATCAAGAAGAATGGGAAATTGAATTTAATAAATATAAAGATTCTCCTGAATTCAAACAATTGAATTCTCATATCACTTTAGAAGATTTTAAATTTATTTTTGGTATGGAATGGGGACATCGTTTGGTTGGGAGATGTATTGGTGCTTTTTTCATCTTACCTGCAATATATTTTTGGTCTCGTGGTAGATTCACTCCGGAATTAACTAAACGTGTTGTTGGTTTAACTGGATTATTGGGATTACAAGGGTTTATTGGATGGTGGATGGTGAAATCTGGATTAGATGAACAACAATTGGCAGAAAGAAATTCAAAACCTACTGTATCTCAATATAGATTGACTACTCATTTAGGAGCTGCTTTTTTAATGTATTTAGGAGTGTTATGGACTGCATTTGAGATTTTGAATGAAAATAAACTTTTAAAATTAGTTAAGAAAACACCACAAGTTGCAACAACAATCATTGAAAAATTGAATAATCCTGCTTTACAAAGAACAAAGATTATGGGATATGGGTTATTGGCATTGACTTTTATAACTGCCATGTCTGGAGGAATGGTTGCTGGTTTAGACGCAGGGTTAATTTATAATACTTTCCCACATATGGGAGATGATTGGATCCCTACTGGTAATGAACTTATGTCCCCTGTTTATTGTCGGAACCAAGATCAATCTGATCTTTGGTGGAGAAACATTTTGGAAAATCCAACCACTGTTCAATTGATTCATCGTATTTTCGCAACTACTACTTTCTTCTCAGTATTGGCTGCTCACATGTATGTCAATAAAAATAAAAATATCATTCCTGCTCCAGCTAAAAAAATGATGCATGCTGTAATGGGGGCAGTTACGTTGCAAGTTACTTTGGGTATAACTACATTGATATATTTGGTACCGATTCCTTTGGCTGCGTTGCATCAAGCTGGTGCGTTGGTTTTATTGACTGCATCTTTGGCCTTTTCTGCAAAATTAAAGAAACCAAGACCTCAGTTTGTTCAATTTATAAATAAAACCATGAAGAATCAGTTATTGAAACCTAGAGTTTAATTATATATATAGACCTTTTTCTTCCTTTCCTTGTATATATGCAATCTATCATCTACTTACTTACTTATTTACCAAATTCTTTTGCTGGACATTCTGTATCTCATCACTCCAGATAACCCTTCATCGCCATTATCACTGGCCAATGAATCATCACTCAACACACCATTAAGCAACAGTTTATTTCGTTTCTCTTCAACTGTAGGAGGTATTTTTTCATCAGTATCATACAATTGTGCCCTAGTACTTGGGTTTATTGTAGAAGGTTCCGTATTTGGTGATCCAGGAAGATATGACATCCCAATTGGCGATGACACGTAACTTCCAAGCATGTTTGTATCATTGATTGATTCATCTAATGGTGATGGTGTTGCTTCTGGGGTGAATTTCTTTGAGTTAACAAGATTTCTTGAATGATTCATCTTTTTCCTCAATTCTTCTTGATGTTGTTTGTGTTGGGTTACTAAAACATTTGCAATTTTGAAAATCAACATACAAAGTATCACTCTAATTAATAACAATGTGAAAAATGTAATGATTATCAATGTTGCACTTGTTATAAATGCATAAAATTTGGAATCTGTAACAGGGAAAATAAATACATGTTTTAAATCTGCCAAAATCATTCTTAAAAAACATACCACAGAAGCTAATAATGGTAATCCAATTCTTCTTGTCAAGGCAATATAATCTGTAAATTCATGACTAGATTTCCCATTCTTTGTATTTGCTTTGAAAACTTCCAAAAAATCCAAACACAGAACATATAAAAAATTTCTATAAATCCTTGGTTTAATCTTATTAAATTTGGCGATAAAACAATGTTTTAACCAATCAACAAATATTTCAGATCCAATGACAACAACACCTGGTCCAAATACTGCACCAATCCATCGATTCCAACTTTTCCAACTATTAGGTATCAACCCACCAGCAATACTTAATTGTAACAAATTTTTCAATGCAATAATACCTAACATTAATGATAATTGGAACCGTTCAGTCAAATCCGCCATTGTGATTTGAAATAATCCTTCACGTTCAAGTTTCTTAAATACGGAACTTTTCAACTCAGCAAATTGATTTGATAATAATAATGTCATCAATGCATTTGAATATGAGTTTGCTGCCACGTTTAAAGATACAGTTTGATAAATCAAGATATATGCATGGAATGATAAATAAAAAACTGATAAAAGATAAAACACTGAAAATCGACGAATATTTCGACTTGGAGATGATTGGTATAATATATTCAAAATATCTTGACCAATTGAAGAACATAATTTTTCAGCACATTCAAGTACCCCAAACATTACGTATAATTTAATATCTGTTTGACCTCGTACATCATGATACATTCTGGAGATATCCAATTTCCGATTTGATAGTACCATTGTAGATAACAATATTATACTTAAAGTAATCACATCTTTTTTGATTAGTCTAAATCGATTAAAATCATGCTGTCCTGATTGAATATATTGATATATTGATTGAATTGATATAATTATGATTTTCAAAGGTGCTAAAGTGAACAAAGTTAGGAAAGAATTTAGACAAACCAATAATCCAAACACCATGAATTTTTCAAGGTAATATGGAATTTTCATCATATTTTGTAATTCTTCAAAAGAATTATCTTTTTCTGATTGTGGTGCTGTATCAATGGTTAAAGAATCATTCCCAGATTGTAAATTCAATTCCAATAATAATAATTTATACAATGAAAATCCTTTAGTTCCATCTTTCCTTGCATGAGGCACGGATATCTTTTCAAATATGAAACTAAAAACGGAATTTGCCCTGGATCGCAGTTGAGTTCTATCATGTGACAACAGACTAGGCTTAGTAGATGATGATGTGTTCTCGCTTAATGATGGTGATCTGGTGTTCTTTAATGGTGGGAACAACTCATTGGTTTCATCGGTGGGTATGGGATCTATGCTACGTCCTCTGCTGTTGTTTCTTGAGCTGCTGCCGCTTCTAGTGCCTGGTCGTTTCTTCCCCATAGTGTGTGTGTGTATATAGAATACAGAATGAGATTTGTTTCTGTAGTAGTAAATCTGATATGCCAGTTGCCAGTAGTGATATTGATCTTGATATTGATATTGTGTGTGATTCTGCTGCCTTACTCTCTCACCAGGAGAAAAAAAGTGCAAGCTCAGTTCAGTGGTGGCAGCAGGACTAACAGTTGGTGGGTGGTCGCAGCAGTACATTCGAATCATTCCCCTTATTTTTATCGCCCCTTCGCCCACCACCACCAGAACTAATCCCATCACGTACTACCAACCCCATTTTCAACAACAATTTTTTTTTTAGCAATTTTCTTACACTTATATTCCATTATCAACAATAACTATAACACAACTCACAACTCAGAAGTACCCCCAGTATTACATTTTTTTTACAACTTTATCCCTTACATCAACGAAATCCCCCCTTCAAAAAAAACACAATGGAATTACTCACCATAGATACTTTTATACCATACTTTGAACCATTCAACAATAAAGAACTATTGACCCCATTAGAATGTTCTAAAATGTCATTAATAATAGTGGAATTATTAGTTGATCATTATGTTGATTTCCATTTACTCAAATTCTTAAGTCGATTCTTAACTCAAGATTCATATGATGAATTAGTGGAAGAAAGAAATATTGAACATGAATGTGGATATATCATGTGTAATCAATCACCCAAATCTTTAGTTCGTCGATTATCTATGAACAGTAATGGGATCACTCAAGCATCTTCCCAAAATGATCCAGGAGCTTCTACAAAATATCAAATATATAATAGGAAACCAGCGATGATATTACCAAATACTTATCTATCACAATATTGTTGCAAGGAGCATTATCAAGCTTCGATCTTTTATAGGAATCAATTGAGCAATGAGGCGATTTTCTCAAGGAAAGATATAATGACTACACCTCCATTCCCTGTGGATAAAGGGAATTGGTATGAGAATTCAATAACTTGTTTGGAGGAAGTGATTGCAAAACATAAGGAGTTGAAACAACATGGGAAATCGATTTCGGAAGTCATTGCTATGATGAATGGATTAACTATGAATGAGTTGAATAATGGTGGTGAAGCGAATGAAGAAACTAATCGATTGATTAAATTGATTGAGGATTTTGAAATCGTGGAGAGGGAAGATCCTAAACTACATGGAGATCTAGAGGAAAATACATCGGAAGATGAAGAAGGTGAAGAGGAATATGAAGAAAATCTACATGCTAGAACAAACAATATCGACGGTTATGTAACGAATAATAAAAGCTTCGGCGGATATGTTGTATAGATATTTTTTTCTTTTTTTAAAAAAACGAATGAATGAATGAATGCATGCAGTAGTATATATATATATATATATACCTATTTACAAGATGGTGGGAAATTCTTTTTAGTACTCTGCACCCAACTTTTTTATTCTTTGAGTAAGTCTCTCTGTCAACTTGTACCCAAAGTTATAATGCTTCAATCCAACATCAGCCAAGAAATCACCAAGAGTTTTGTTTTTACCTACTCTTTCTTGATTAGGAAACATATCCACACGTCTATTCTCAAGACCATCCAAAATTGTCTTTGAATTCACAGGCGATACGATTTCACCATGTTTGAAAACTTGAAATTTCTCAAGATTCTTCAATAATTCATCATATTTCTTAATTTTCTCTTCATAATTAGCGTCAAACCGTGGTTGAAGTTCATTTTGTAACCCCAGTAAATCAATTTCTGAATCCTTCAAAACTTCTTGATACGATTGTCGAAGATACTCACTAGTAATATCCAAACTTTCATTCCAATTCAATTGTTCCAAATCCAACGGTTTATTTGGTTCTTCATTAACTTCATTCTCATGTATCTGCAATATAGCTTCATACAAATCTTCAGCATCATGATATTTCTGATAATATGATCTAGGATAAACCCGTTCATCAGCACCAAACCCTTTACTCTTTCTTATAGGATAACTTCCATCCTTTTGCATATTCTCATTTTCAAGTACCTCCTCCGTCTCCCATATCTTCATCATTCGTAATGTTAATAATTGTCTTTTAATCAAAAGTGCAATCTTTTTAAACCAAACGTTGGAACCTCCCGTGGGTTGTCGAATATAAGGTAATGGCATGATCCCCGCCGTTGTTGTATGAACAGTTGCTTGAAGCGGACCTTTAGTGTTTATTATCTCTCGTAAGTTTTCTAAATACATGTTGTTTATCTCGTATTCTAACGCAGGGATGATTATAGATTGTATGATATCTTGATCGAAATATCTCAATGATTCAGTAGTGACTCCATCCATAATATTATCGAAATCGAGATTGTCACCCAGTGTGGATATGGTTTCAGGGGTATATGGTAATAATTTTGGATCTGGGAATTTTTTAATCCTTTGTAATTCATATAAATATCGTTTTAATACACTATCACCTTGAGTTTTTGCTTCTTGAAATCCTTGTTTTATAAATTCTTGTTTATCATCTGTTGATTGTAAATATTCACGGTTACCACGGGTGTTACTTTTCCGTTTCCTAGATTGAGTAAGTCGTTTCTCCACACCTCTCATTTGATTAATTAAGGCTTCATCCAATTCTACTTTATTGGTAAGATAAGAAGCACGACGTTGTTGATATTGGAAAAATTCACTTCGTTCCAAAGTTACAAATTTCTCCAATGATTTCCAATCTCCAATTAATGCACTGGAAAGTGATTCCCTTAGTTCTATCCCCTTAAGAAATTGTCTAGTTATATCATATGTTCCTCTATATTTCTTTTTAAAACTTTCTTGAAGATTATATCGTATTTCAAAAAGTGTGATTGAACAAGGTGGATTTTCAAGTTTGTTCACCTTACGTAATAAATCTCGATATAAATGGCGTACTGCTAAGTTATGCTCTCGTGTTGATGTTAATTCCGACTGTAGTAGTTTATTCATATTTATATTTTCATTCCCATCCACTAACTTCTTGATAATCCTATCCCATTGCAACTATAAAAAAAATTTCAATCCTCTGGCCAAACCGACGCAGAGAAAAAATTCACCCGAGTATTTATTTACCACCAACGCGATCCTACAACAATCATCAACAAAGATAAAACCAACAACAACAACAACAACAACATACTGAAAATGGTACGTAAGAAGTACAATGATATACAATGAACCGGGGGGGTTTTTTTTTTTACTAACACTATTTGTTTTTGTTATTAGCCACCAAAGAAGAAAATAGAAACTAATTCATTCATAATCCTTAAATTGAAAAGACATGCATCCACATATATCCTTACCATTGATTCCAAGACATCATCATTAAATGAGATCAAGACACAATTGTGTCATATAATTAATCATTCCGGAGGTTTAAAAAGTGATGATATCAAAGATGAAGAAGAAAATGAAGACGATATTGTTGTTCCCAAATCGGAATTGATTGATGATGAGGAACAAGAAGAAGTAGGCGAGGAGGATGTGGAATTGAAAGCGGAGATTGAGACTGAGGAATTCAATGAAATACATACTGATGATATTCGAATTGGTATACCTAAGGACATTACCCAACCGTATTTGAATAATTGGAGAGAGATTACTGATGATAAAGGTGTGCAAGAATTGATTTTGAAAGATTATACTATCTTGGCATTTGCAAATGGGTCCGATGAAACATTTGAAATTGTCGAGCCAGCTTATGAAGAAGAGTAGGTAGTCGAGAATCTAGGGTGATGTTAATAGTTTTACATTATTCTGGTATACAGTATTGAAATAAAAAAAAAAATAAAAGAAAGATATATCGAATGGGAGTGGAAGTAGTTTTATTATTACTAGTATTTTTTCCCACTTAGTTTTCTTATTCCTCCAGAATGTACTCTTTGAGTTTGTGAATTACCAGACATTATTCTAGTTTTTGATCTTGTTTTAGAAACACGTAAAATGTTAGTTGGAGATGCACCAGGTGATGAAGAAAATTCACTCACTGTTTTTGTAGTTGTCTTTGTGAAATAAGATTGTTGAACACCACTGATACTATTTGTAGATACTGAACGCAAGGGGTTTTCTTTCCTCGATACATCCATTTCCTTTGTTGTATTGGAACTATACCTGCTTGGTGAAGATGCTGGAATCATATCTTGCATTGTATTCTCATCATTTTCTCCATCATCATCAATATCATTATCATCGGAATTATTCGCCATCTCTACTTCTTCTACATCCTCCGATTCTTCAAGATACTTTCTAGGTTGTCCTGGTGATTCCATTGGAACTACTGTATGAATCTTTGATGCCAATGCTCCACTAACTTTACGTCTTCTGATTGGTGTATTCGTTACAGAAGAACCAGCATATGGCGAAGTCATTTGATGTTGTTGTAGTTGTAACCTTTCTTTTCTCCTTGCTTCTCTGATTCTTTGTTTATAATCATCGTAAGAACATAATGGATACAAGTTTCCAATCATTTCATCTGGTCTATTATCAAGAATCATAGTATGTCTCCAACTTCTAAATTCATCTTGATGCAAGTAAAGCCAATGTTGTTGTGGACCAACAACCATTCCTGGTCTAATCATTCTCATGTATGCAATACATTCATTAGCTGTGAATCCATGCGTGTATATGAGATGGGCTCCTATTAAACAACCCGTTCTACCTAATCCTGCTTTACAATGTACGGCGATTTTACCACCTTTATTAATAATACATTCAGCAGCACCAATGAATTTTTGTACATATTCCAAAGTTGGACAAGTACCATCATCAAAAATCATATCAATATGTTTGATTTTTCTATTAGTGAATTCCAGTGCATCATATAAATGAGAATTTAATCTAACAACAAGTTGAACATCATTTTTAACAAAATATTCCAATACAATTTTAAATGGTTCATTTAATTTATTTTTATTGGTTTGTTGAGGAGATGCAAATGCAATGAAATCTTTGGAAATAACATTAAAATCACCTTGATCCACTCTTTCATATTGTTCATATTCGTCAAGATTGAAACTAGTCAAATCAATCATATTTCTTTCTTTAGCTCTCCACATGGCATAAACAATATCTTGAATGGTGATTTCATAATCTGCTGAACTATACCCAGCATCTCTAAATGCCTGTAATGGCGGTGTTATTTGTGCAATTGGTTGTAAAACTTGATGAGGTGCCCAATTTTGAAGTAAAATCATATAACAACATAACAAACACGCGGTATTTGCTCTTGCTTTAGGACAAGTAGAACTATAAACCACAAGTCCTTTACCTTGAGTTGAGTCTTGATTTAAAACATTATGTAAAAGAACAGCAAATCGATACAAATGTCCAATATGTAATGGACCAAAATCCATATAAAATGCATTGTAAGGTAATTCATCTTCCACTGAGAAATACGCCAAATCAGCAGTGTCTCTGCGTTTATAATCGTAAGCGCCCAAGTATATTCTATCTAAAATTGATATGTTAGTATATCCGTAACCAAAAAAAAAAAATGGACAAACAAATTGATTATGCTTCCATGCAAAGATGGGAAGAGTGGACATTACATACTTTTGAGGAATTCTATAAGTGGGACATCAACCTGTGAAGTACGCATTGAAGGATAGTGTATCGGAGTTGTGGGAGGGGCGGGTAGTAGTGGTGGTGGAAAAGAAAAAGATCAGTAAAATAAAAGAAGAAGATACTTGCAACTCCTTTTTAAACAATTGGAGATTTTTTTTCTGGGTTATAAAGTGAAATTATGAAATGTGAAATGAGAATTGGAATTTGTATATGGGTTTTTGTTTTTGTTTTGTTTTCGCCAAATCGGGAAATTATTGAGAATACGCACACGACTAAGAAATCATCCGCAACCTA
Source organism: Candida gigantensis (assembly GCA_030557085.1). Lineage (NCBI taxonomy): Eukaryota > Fungi > Ascomycota > Pichiomycetes > Serinales > Debaryomycetaceae > Candida > Candida gigantensis. The sequence goes on from JAKTVG010000352.1 coordinate 60,970, forward strand.
CAACTCTAACGAATCTGTTACTACTCATTTTAAGGTTTCTTTCTTGCTATACAGTTTGGACAAACAACTCTTTTATTGGCACTCCCCACTAACAAATCATGGTAAGTAGATACTCATCAAACATCCCCACATTATACACACGTTGAAATGTTATACTAACAACAAGAACAAATCAATAGTCAACCTCATTATACTCATTTTCTACCGACACTTTATCAGATTTGAAGAAATTTAGATTTAAAAGTGCTAGAGTAAATACCATACAAGCAGTGATATGTACGTATGACACGCAAAAAACGATCCAACAAACCATAACGAAATACTAACCACCACCATCACTTGCGGGTTAAGACACAATTGATAAATCAACCTATGAAATCAAAAAGGAAGATGATGACCAAGTGATAGAGTCAATTGAAGAATTGATAGATGAATTGCCCGACACGGCTCCAAGATACGTGGTATTATCATACCCTTTCAAATTAGATGATGGTCGTTTGAAAACACCGTTGGTATTGTTATATTGGATTCCTCCAACAAGTGGACAAGAAAGTAGAATGCTTTATGCTGGAGCAGTGGAAGAATTTAGAGATAGAGCAGGTGTATCCAAGTACGTATAAAACAACCAAATACTTGGGAAGTAATTGTTTTTTGATACTAACTATATGTTTTTTTTTTTTCAACTAGATTGATTAAAGTAGAAGATGAAGAGGACTTTGAGGATTTAAAAGATCAATTGATTTAAGATCAGGAGAAATTTATTAGATAATGACATTTATATATATATATATGTTATTTCAGAATTGAAATATACGGTATTTTTGATAGATCTAATAGGTCTGACTACTGTGATGATGAGCCAAATATTCAATATATGCTGAGGCCAAGTTGACCGACGAGTCATTCCTCTTTTGACTCTTTTGGAATACCCCAAATAGACTACAGATATTATTTTATAATGCACAACATATCTAGATTAGTAGTAATTGCAAGCATTCTGAATGAATCACTGGTAGTTCCTAGTTAATACAATTTATGTTCCTGCATATACCCATCTTGCAAAAAATTCGAAAACATGGGTCGTGTGAAATAATCATTTTCTTTGAGTGAAAAATTTTTTTCAATTTTCTTTTGTATAAGGAAGAAGAGGATAAATTTTTTTTCATTCATAGGTTTACCTTTCTTTTTCCCTTTTTTTTTAAACATCATAAACCAAAAACAAACAAATCATTCATCATGGGTCGTATGCATTCATCTGTATGTGAATAAACCAATCAATCAATTCAACTATACCAATTATCACAGACTTTTTATCTACGACAAGAGAGAGAGTTTTGGGCTTTTACAATGAAGAGGTCTTGCCTAAAGTAAACAATTCATCTACGGTCAGTCGATAACTTTTGAACCTAGAATTGTTACTATATACGCTTTAGGTATTTGATACTTTTCATTGATTCTTGCCTATGGGAGAAGGTGATGACAGACCAGGTCAAAGGAGAATGAGTGATTTCGTTTTTCTGACAATTTGGTTTGGCTCTGCCACCTATTCCAAAAGACTACTTGTTTTTTTGATGGACGATTCAGTTCATACGTACAAGAAGTGCTGAATGATAAAAAATCAAACCTCTGAAAGTGTTTTACTAACAATATTTTTATTTTTTTTAGGGTAAAGGTATTTCTTCCTCCGCTCTTCCATACTCAAGAAACGCTCCATCATGGTTCAAATTATCTGCTGATGAAGTTGTTGAACAAGCTATTAAATATGCTAGAAAAGGTATGACTCCATCTCAAATTGGTGTTATTTTAAGAGATGCTCATGGTGTTTCTCAAGCTAGAGTTGTCACTGGTAATAAAATTTTAAGAATTTTAAAATCAAATGGTTTAGCTCCAGAAATTCCAGAAGATTTATATTATTTAATTAAAAAAGCTGTTTCTGTTAGAAAACATTTAGAAAGAAACAGAAAAGATAAAGATTCTAAATTTAGATTGATTTTAATTGAATCTAGAATCCACAGATTGGCTAGATACTACAGAACCGTTGCTGTCTTACCACCAAACTGGAAATACGAATCCGCTACTGCTTCTGCTTTGGTTGCTTAAGCGTGTTTCACCAATCCAATCCAACCCAACCCAACCCAACCTTTTTTTGTATATGTATATATGTATGTATATTATATATATATATTAATTAATACTTTATAAACAAATAATGAACAATAATGTGTAACTTTATATTATTACCCAATTGTAAAAACACCTGCTAGCACTTGCATATTTCTTGATATTAATTGAAAAGTTTAAACCAAAAGCAACACCTGAAAAAAAAAAATATTATTGAGTTAATCTCTCTCTGTTCATCATTTTCCAAAATGGAAGCGATATCAGACAATTTATTCAAAGAACCAACATCAACATTAGAATCCTCAGGAATAGATGATCCATCATTATTAACGATAATATTAGATCTATCATTAAAAGGATGGCATAATATCAATCATTTAATATCAATTCAAGAAATCACTAAATCTTTATTAGTTTTTTTAAATGGTCATTTATCTTTAAATAATAGTAATCAAGTTGCATTCATTGTAACTTCAACATCTTCACGATTCTTATACCCTGATAATGAAACTGTTGTGTCTACAAATGGAGGAGGAGGTGGTGGTGGGGCGTTTCCTGGGATGTATCGACAATTTAAAATTGTTGATGAATCAGTATTGAAACGATTGAATGAATATATTGAAGATCTAGTGAAGGATAATAATGATGTGGATGGAGTTGGAGGGGAAGGTGAAATAGAAAAGAGGAATAATAGTTTGACGGGGGCAATAAGTATGGCTTTAACGTATACGAATCGAATGTTGACATTAGATCAATCAATCACAACCACCACGGCATCAGCAATGACAACTTCATCATTAGTTGATAGTTCCAATGGTTCAAATGGAAGTAATGGTAGATCAACAACATCATCGAGCACAACATCATCAGGGACATCTATGAAATCAAGAATATTGATTGTATCTGCTAATGATGATGATGATATTAAATATATTCCATTAATGAATTGTATATTTGCTGCTCAAAAAATGAAAGTTTCAATTGATGTTGCAAAATTAGGATTCCAAAATTCTTCATATTTACAACAAGCTGCAGATGCAACTAATGGGATTTATTTACATATTGAAGATCCAAAGGGGATAATTCAAGTTTTATCAACTGCTTTTTTTGTTGAACCTAATTTAAGACCATTTATTATATTGCCTACTAATTCAAACGTTAATTATAGAGCAAGTTGTTTCATAACGGGGAAATCAGTGGATTTAGGATTTGTATGTTCAGTTTGTTTATGTATAATGTCAATCTTACCAGAATCAGGAAAATGTCCAGCTTGTGATTCTCAATTTGATCCAAAAATTATTGAAAGTTTAAAAAGTGAACCTCAAGTGGTTTCTAAAAAGAAAAGGAAAATTGATACTACTACTACTAATAGTAACGGGGTTGTACATTCATAATCAATCTAATTGTAATCCTTGATTAATGATTTCAAAAGGATAATTTATAGGATAATTGTGTATTTCAATCAAATGAGATTTCCGTTGTAATGGATCCAAAAATAATTGTTTACAATTTTCATTAAAACATTGATATATTTTATCTCCTCTTTCTTGTTTTATAAATAATAAAGAATTATGATTTTCATTAATATGTAAATCTAGGAAATAACCATTGGGTAATATTTTCTTACATGATTCACAAATGAATTCATGAGTTGTAATTATATGATGTTCGTATAATTGATAATTTTCAAATATTTTATTGATACATGGTGGTGAATTGCAAAGTATGGTAGTTGAAGATGCATTTATTTGTTGTTCTTCTTCTTCATTGTTATCCCTTTTCCTTTTACTGTTCATTACAGAAGAATGGTCCTTAAAAAAAGAAACAAGATAATATTTTGTTTTGTTTAGGACCTGAAAAAACGAAATCTTGAACCCTTACCACGCACGCACTCACCCACACTCGGCCGCCCGCCCGCCTGGCCCACCCCTCAACGAAACAATAGAAAACGTTAATTAACATATTTATACTACTACTACTATTTCTACATGCAATTAAAGTTATTAGCTTACTCACCAATATCTTCATTCCAATCACTTGGTCTTTCTTTAATAAACTTAGCCATCAAAGATTTACATTCTTCATCATCCAAATTTATAACTTCAACACCATGCTCACGTAATAAATCTTCACCACCTAAGAAATTTTCATTTTCTCCCATAACAACTCTTTTGAACCCATATAATAAAATGGCACCAGTACACATATTACAAGGAGATAATGTGGTGTATATAGTACATTGCTTATATGTTTTACCAGGTAATCGACCAGCATTTTCTAATGCTGACATTTCTCCATGTAAAATGGCGGAATTTTTTTGAATTCGTAAATTGGAACCTTGACCCAAAACTTCACCATTGGAGGAAATTATACATGACCCAATAGGGATGCCTCCTTCTGAGTAACCTAATGAAATTGTTAGTATTAAAGGGATCTTGGGGAAATGGGGTGTAAAGGGGGAAGTGGGGGGTTTGTTTGTTTGTTTGTAGAGGATATTACATACTTTTTTTAGCTTGGTCCAAAGCTATTTGTAATCCTTTCTTATCATCAAATGTACTCATGGTTAGTTAAGTAGTGAAATGGGAAATTTTCTAATAAAAAAGTAGAAAGTATAAAGTAAAAAGTAAAAAGAAGAAATATGAAAAAGCAAGCCCGCACCGTTTTTTTGTAAAATTGATAAGTTCATCTCTCGCCAACATTTCTCCCATCCGCCTGCTTGCCTTCCTGCTCGGTCGATCGATCGTTGTAAGCAGCAGAAGGAATAAAACAATAATAATAAAAAACCGTTGTAACACGCAACGCGCAATCTTAATTTAATTTATTCTTCATTGTATGTATGTATGTATTACATCACTAATCACTAAATTAATATACTTCGTATATACGAAAATTATTCACACTAGCCCCAACCACTCAAATATTAACTGAAAACCAAACGTTCTAATTACTTATATTAATATACTCATAACTATTAAATTGTTTATTTTTCTTATTTCACCTCTAAAGATCGTTCTTTTTCTTAAAATTATGCAACAATCATCCTCGGATTTATTCGTGGAATTAAAATACATATTAAACGATAATAATAATAAGAGAAAAAAAACTTGCGCTACCAGTTGGTTCCCAATAATTTTTGCCCTCACATCTCATCTCGTAAAAAACCCTATATATTGTTACTTTTCTATCTTTTCACTACTTGAGATTGTAATTAATAATTGATTATATTACTAGAAAAAATCTATTGTCTGTTTTGAATCTCAAGCTTTAGTTTTCACATTCATAGTTGGTTTTGATATTTGGGAAAAACAAAACTTTTTGTTGTTTTTTGTCAGTTTTTAGTAATTTTTTGCAATCAAAACAATAATAAAAAATGATATTGTTATACTAACAAGACAATAACTATTCATTAAAAGTTTAAATAGTTTGAGTATAAACACGGATCACTCATACTCCAACAAACTCTAGAATATTGGGAAATGTTCCGAACCGAGACCCCCCCACACCCAAGTTTCAGTTCCAGTTCCAGTTCCAGTTCTTCACGTATACATTCGGAGTAATAAAAGCATAAATCATAGTTAGATACAATTCTCCCGGAGTATCTTGAAACAAGCCACTCTAGAAATAGAAATATATATTGGGAAAAATGCCAAAAAAAAGAGGGGAAGATATTTAAAGTATATGTTGGGGGAGTTTGGTTTTTGGTCCTATCCTATATGCTCCGGTATCGGATGCGGGAACAACAGGGTGATTTGTGTTACTTGTAATGTTTACAGACTCTTGTGAATGGGTAATGATATATGAAATAACAAATAGAAGAGATATGTGAGTGTAAGAGTAGTTGAATATGATAAATGTAAGAATAAGATACCATTGTATATAAGGTGTGCCTATTGTAAGCAGGTTCCCAAAGTAGTAAAAGGGGCCTAGATTTTGATTTTGATATTCGTTTGCCGCATGCGTCAAAAGAAAAAAAAAAAAAAAAAGAGCAGAAAAAAGTTTATCAACTAATTTTCGCCCACAATCTTCCAATCAGCCGAACCAAAAATTCCCTTCTTACTATATATTTTTCACCAGATCCACCGCCCACAAAAAAAATTCACTTTTCCATATACCACTCTCTTTTTCTTCTTTTTCTTCTTCTTTTATCAACAAACTATCGACATGTCTAAAATCGAAAAGAAACCAATCAGTTTTGCAAACATTGCCCTTGGTGCCGGATTAAATTTAGCTGAGGTAACCACATTAGGTCAACCTCTTGAAGTCATCAAGACCACCATGGCAGCCAACCGATCCATAACCATGGCTCAAGCTGCTCGTCTCGTATGGTCTCGTGGTGGTGTTTTAGGGTTTTATCAAGGATTAATTCCATGGGCATGGATCGAAGCAAGTACTAAAGGTGCTGTATTATTATTTGTTTCTGCAGAAGCAGAATATCAATTCAAAACTTTAGGTATGAATAATTTCGTTAGTGGAATGGGAGGAGGTGTAATGGGTGGATTAGCACAAGCTTATTTAACTATGGGATTTTGTACATGTATGAAAACTGTTGAAATCACAAGAGCTAAACAATTAGATGTACCTGGTGTCAAACCACAAACTTCATTTCAAGTATTTCAAGAGATTTGGAAAAAGGAAGGGATCAGAGGTATCAATAAAGGTGTTAATGCCGTTGCTATTAGACAAATGACTAATTGGGGTTCAAGATTTGGTTTTAGTAGATTGGCTGAAGAAGTAATTAGAAAAGTAAGTGGGAAATCAGAAAATCAAAAATTATCTGCTTTAGATAAAATTGCAGCTAGTTGTATTGGTGGTGGATTAAGTGCTTGGAATCAACCTATTGAAGTCATTAGAGTAGAAATGCAAAGTAAAACAAATGATCCTAATCGTCCTAAAAATTTAAGTGTTGTTGGTGCTTTCAAATATATTTATCAACAAAATGGTATTAAAGGTTTATATAGAGGTGTCACCCCAAGAATTGGTTTGGGAGTTTGGCAAACTGTCTTTATGGTTGCCTTTGGTGATATCTTTAAAAGAATGTTAAACACTGATGGTGCTGGTCATTAGATATAGAAAAAAAAAAAGAGATAGAATGAATGATAGAAAAAGATGATAAACTTTATTATTATTATTATTATACAATTTTTGTAATTAGATACAATAAATTAAAACAACTATTCCACAGCCCATTTTTTTCATATTAATATGTTTTGTTTGCTTATTTTGTAGCTCCCCATCGATCATAACAATATAAACCAAATAAAGTTACGATTAATCCAATGGATTGACTATTTGAAAATTGTTTCAGTTCCCAAATAAAAGAAATTAAAATAATAAAAATTCTTTTTAAAATACTAGCAATTGAATAATTTATAGGACTTAACATTCCTAAGATCTGAAAAGCTAAAAGTGATTGAATAAAATGACTTAATCCATTCAATATAATTAATGTGAATGTATAAGAAGTGATTTGAATCAATGAAATATTTGTATGATTATTATTATACCATTCACTCACAAAATAAATTGGGAATGTTAATGTGAACCCTATTATTGAACAATAAAATAATATCGTCAATTTATCAACTTTATTATTATTATTATTATTAATGCTATTATTATTATTAATACTCGTGGAAGAATTGGTGGTGGTGGGGCTAGATTTTTTTTCATCCAAGGGAATAATATGATTGTTGGATTCAACAGTTAATCTTTTCTTAGCAAATATATTTTGACTAACAAATATAATCATTGAAATAAATGCAAATATTAACCCAGTTGAATAATTATCATTATTGTTAGCAGGACCACTTCCGCTATTATTCTTACCATTATTTTTTTTATAACAAGTTAACATAATACCACAACATAATGGAATCAAAGTAATATAAGTTATAATTTTATAACTTTTCTTAAATAAAAATTTATAAATCAATACTGTGATTATAGGACTTAATGATTTTATAGTATGAACAATTGAAACAGGAATCAAAGAAGTTGCTTTATGACTAGTTAAATGACCAATGAATTGAAAAATACCCATTGGTAAAGTAGTATTTATAATTAATCTTGTAGGAGTAATAAATTTCTTCAAATCACCGGTAGTACCATTTGACGGTATGAAACCTTTTGGTAATTTTTTTTTAAAATCAGGTACTAAATTAATTAATTTTAAAAAAATCAAACAAAATGTAAAATTCCAAAAAAATTGAAATTGTGTTAATGTAATTGGATATTTAAAATCATTTAATATTAATTTTGTAGAATTTGAAGAAACAATAGAACATAAATACCACATGATACAAAACGTGGTGATTTTAATATCTATTGGAGGTAACCAATAAAATAATGATGAAGTTGTTCTTGTTGAAGTGTTGGAAAAATTACTGAATAAAGTATTTGTAGAAAGAAATGGTTCAGGAGTACTTGGTTTACTTAATGGAGATAATGGATAATTCAAGTTTTGAAATGATGTGAATGAAGGATTGGAAGATAATGGAGGTGTATGTAATTGTATATAATTTGTATTGGAATTATTATTAGTTAGTTTGGATAAATTTGCCGAAGAAGTATTTGGATTCACTTGAGATGAACCATAAGGCATGCCGGATATTGGAGGTCTTTGTAGAAGGTTGTTTCTCTTGTTATCTGAAGTAGAAGCAGATGATGCAATCAACTCTTCAAGAGAGGGATTGTACAGTTGATAATGCTGTTGATATTGTGGGTGCTGTTGCTGTTGCTGTTGTTGTTGTTGATACATGGTTTAATAGTGAATGTTGAGTCTAGAATAGGGAAGATAAAGGGAATAAACGAGTGGGGGCTAATGGTTAATGGGGGGGTTGGTGGTAAAAAATTGTATTGTATTGGATTGTAAAAGCAACCGAAAATTTTGTTCTGGCTGTTGTTCTTAATCGATAAATATTTGTATTTATATTTATATAATAAGTATTATTACATTTTATTAATAGAAGAACAAGAAGAAGAAGAACAACAAAAACAATTTCTTTTTTTTTCTTCCAGGTCACGTGCACACGTGTTTCTCTCTCTGTTGGGTTTGGTTGTCTAATGCAAGATGCAAATCTCACCTTCGGCACACGCCCCCTCCCCAACCACAACCACCCCCTGTGAAGAATAGAATAGTCTGTGTTGATAATTCTATTTTTACTTATATTTCATTATTGTTTGGTCTTCGTAACCTGTAAGCGAGCTCTATCTGTAGACACTCGTATTGTCGCGTCGATATTGATCGCGCTGATGTTGATGATGATGCTAATGAGGAGGATGATGGTGACGACGTTGCTGTCACATAAAGCAGGTGATCGCAAGATATGAAACACATTTCCCTTCTTTTCATTTCATTTCATTTCCTATCATTTCAATTGATATTTAAAGTTTTACATTATTTTTCAAAAGTGTAACCCCACACACACTACATTCATCTACTAGACACTTACAGATACGAAAAACATAATCCACTATTGTTATTGTTGTAGGGAACCCGTGGTAACCCCCTAGATCGTATCGAAAACCACGCGTTCACACATAGAGACAGAGTAATGGAATCATCAATTGAAAAATTAATCTCCTTTGGTGCTCTCTACTTGGTCTTACTCTAGTCATACCTATAACATTGTTCGGGTGTAGAATCATACTGCAAAAAAAGTCCGAATTATCACTCCCCCCGCCAACATATCTAAGAACACAGTTCATTCCTTACACTATTGCTGCCCAGTTCAATATACGAGTTTTTCTTCAACCAATCATTCATAGAAAGAAGGAATAGAAGGAGGCTTATACACAGATCTAATAGTTTAACTACCAGCTTCCTGGGCTGGGGGCTAGCAATAGCTTAAAAAAGAGAGAGATTATTGACCAAAATACACGCACCGTTTTATTGTTTCTTGTTCAAATAGACACGACATACAAAAAGATCAATTTTTATCAATTTCACACACTCACTTAGTTACAATCACACACACTCAAGGAACAAATTTCAACGTTGATTTCAATCTTTGATTTATACTTTCACATTGAATAATCTTACTATCTCAGCCCAACTTTTTATATTCAATTGACACATCCTCCTATCTAATAACATCATACTTTATCTTGTCCAATTTTTTTTGTTTTTGTTTTTTGGGGGTAGTATTAAAAAGAATTAATTTTTAAAAATAAAATAAAATCATGTCAAGTCTAACACTATACGCAGCCAAATTATTATTAAAACGAGCCATATCTAATGATTTAGAAGAAGATACCCCTGATTTATCTACTCCAGATGATCTTGATGATTCTAACCCGGTAGAAAATGAGATTTTTTCAAGTTGGGCCTTATTTATATTATTATTTTTATTAATGAGTGCATTATGGTCTTCTTATTTCTTACAACAACGAAGAATTAAAGCTATTCATGAAACTGTATTGAGTATATTTTGTGGGATGATTGTTGGATTGATCATTAGAATGTCACCGGGTCATTATATTCAAGATGCTGTTAAATTCAACCCTGGATATTTCTTTAATATTTTATTGCCTCCTATTATTTTAAATAGTGGATATGAATTACATCAAGCTAATTTTTTTAGAAATTTGGGGAGTATTTTAACTTTTGCTATTCCAGGGACTTTTATTTCTTCATTGGTTGTGGGGATCATTATATATATATGGACAGCTTTAGGTTTGGATAATGTGAAATTGGAATTTGTTGATGCTTTAGCAGTTGGGGCAACTTTATCAGCTACTGATCCAGTGACAATTTTATCAATTTTTAATGCATATAAAGTTGATCCTAAATTATATACTATTATTTTTGGTGAATCATTATTAAATGATGCTATATCTATTGTTATGTTTGAAACTTGTCAAAAATTTCATGGTCAACCAGTTAAATTTTCTTCATTTTTCCAAGGGGTAGGATTATTTTTGATGACTTTTACAATATCTACAATTATTGGTATTTTTATTGGGATTTTAGTTGCTTTGATATTAAAACATTCTCATATTAGAAGATATCCACAAATTGAAACATGTTTAGTATTATTATTTGCTTATCAATCGTATTTCTTTTCCAATGGAGCTCATATGTCAGGTATAGTATCATTATTATTTTGTGGTATAACTTTAAAACATTATGCTTATTATAATATGTCTAGAAGAACTCAAATTGCCACGAAATATATTTTCCAATTATTAGCTCAATTATCAGAAAATTTCATTTTTATTTATTTGGGATTATCTTTATTTACAGAAGTTGAATTAGTTTTTAAACCAATGTTAATTATAGTTGCATTCATTGCAATTTGTGTTGCTCGTTGGTCTGCTGTTTTCCCATTATCAAGATTTTTGAATTTTCTTTATAGAACAAGATTTGAAAAATATTCAAATAATTTATCAAATACAATAAATGTACCAGATGAAATTTCTCATTCTTATCAAATGATGATTTTTTGGGCTGGATTAAGAGGAGCTGTTGGTGTTGCATTAGCTATGGGATTTGGAGGTGAAGCAAAATGGACATTATTAGCTACTGTTTTAGTAGTTGTTGTATTGACTGTTATTTTATTTGGTGGTACAACTGCTTCAATGTTGGAAATTTTGGGGATTAAAATTGGTTGTATTGATGAATCTGGAGAATTACTGGATGATGAATTTGACATTGAAGCTCCAAGATTATCCTTAGGCAACATTAACAGTAACAGCAACAACAATAACAACAATACTTCACTACCTGCACTTTCTAATGTTTTAGGAAATAGAAGATTCATGCGCTCTTCAAACAACACACCAAGGATGTCATCGAATTTCAAAGATAATTTATCAGCAGTGAATTTATTAGATGGAGGAGTGCCTAACACCGATAATGACGACGACGATGATGATGATGAAATTGTCGGGAGTGACGTGGATGATTTCATGAGTGGATCAATATCGAATAGTAATAATAATACCACCGATAATGTGAATGATAGAGGAGTACTTGGTGCTATTTTAAGTGCTGAAGAACATGCTAAATGGTTCACTAGATTTGATGAAGAAGTTTTAAAACCAGTGTTATTGGACACTTTACCAACTACAAGTCCAACAACAGCAAATGGAGGAGGAAGATCTAGTAATAATAACAGTACTAGTAATTTAAATAGTAATAATAGAAGAAATCAGGACTGACAAGAAGCCAAATATAGATAAATAAATATATTTATATATATACAAACAATATGTATGTCGTATAGTGACAATGTATTAAGTTAAAGTTGAGTGATAGTCTTGTTGATTTTGATTTTTAAAATAGGATTTCTCGTAAAGAATAAAACTATATAAACATATTTATTTATTTATTTAATATCTCTTTTCTTTTTCAAAATTTGTTGTTGAATAGCAATTTCTTTATCAATTACAAATTTTGCCAATTTATAAGTTCTTGGAGTTAGGATCAAATCATTCAATTTCCCATTGAATCGAATACAAATTTCATAAAATTCATGCATTGATAAATCATGCAATATACCCATCAATGAAACATCATCATCTCCATTTTTATGTTTTGTTGTGGTGGTTGTGGTATAGATTGAAGCAGGCAAATAATCAATATAATTAGTGGTTGATCTAATTGGTATTTCAAATAAATTTAATATTTTACAAACTTGTGAATTATTATCAATGTCATCATTATTAATAATTAAAAATTTATCTTCTTCCACTGAAATTTGTAATAAATTTGAAATTGAAATTATAGAATTACAAAAATTTATAGGATTAATTATTCTTGATTCAATATCTCTTTTTAAAGTTATACGGAATAAGAAACCTATTGAAGATTGTAAAAATTTTATTTTGAAATCTTGGAAAAATTGTTGTAATAAGATAAATTTTGGGATTTTCTTTATTTTGATTTGAAAATTTATGTGATGTTTTTGGAAATTTATAAATTTGGAAATTGTGGATTTTATAAGTTCAATGTATTTATAAATCATACCACCATTACTTCTTGGTGATGTTGAAGATTGTTGTTGTTGTTGTTCTGATTTATACTTTTTAATCAAACTCAATGTTTTTGAATTATCTTCTTCTTGGTTATTATTATTTTTAACAAAAGAATTTCCAAAAATATCAGTATTAGATCTTGGTTGATTTTCATTTTTAAAACCTTGAGTATTATTAACAATTTCCAAATTTTTCAAAGCATTTAAATCTGAAGTACTCCTATAATTTATTCTATCACTTGTTTCTTTAATAATTAAAGAACATTCTTCTAAAATATTACTCCAAACATTTAATTTTTTAGATCTTGCACTGAATATTTTTAATCTTAATTTAATAGCTTCTTTATCTGAACTTTTTGATAAATAAGCCAATTCTTGAAATGCTGTTAATTTACTCAATTGATGCTTTGGATCAACATCACGTAACCCAGACAATAAACAAGCAATTGGATCACTACTATATGTAGATATTGGTTTATCACCATCTAAACATCCAATTGTAGAATATACATTGAATGTATGATTAACAATTTCCCAACTTAAAATTAAAAAATATGATAAATAATTCAATTGGAAATAAGTTAACCAATTAGTATTATTTTTAGGAATTGTAGAACTATCTAAACCCAAGATCAAAATCATCAAAATAAATGATTTATAAATATAATTTTTAATCAACCAATAAGTAAAAGGTGTCAATCCAGCAATAAATAAATTCAATCCTAAAGAATTCCCAAATAATAAAGGTAATTGTTTGAATAAATATGATTGAGGATTATTTCGTTGATGACCAATTTCAAATTTCAATCGTTGTCTTTGGAAAATGATTTGATTACAAGTATAAAAAAATGAAATAAATCCACAATTATACCAATAATATACCCATTCATCATTAATCATTGGATTTTTTCTATATTCTTTAGATAATAAATAATAATCATTAATTTTGAAATTTAATTTATTAGTAAAAATTAAAACAATACCAAATATTAATAAATTAGACAAATAATAACTAATCCAATTACTTAAAAATTGAATTGATAAAATAGAATGATAAATTTGTGATCCTAATGTTTTACAATTTGAATAATCAACAATTAAAAATTGTTTACGAATTTGACGAATTATTGTCAATGCAATGAAATTAATCGGTATTTTCACACATAATAAAATTAAAAATTGGGTCCCGATTGAAAATGAAGAATTGTCTTGTGAATGGTTCGTACTAATTGTGGTGGTAAAGTTGGGCATGATGTCAAATATTATACTCAATAGGATTGCTAATATTAGATTTATGTTGAGTACATATTTCAATCGTTTCTGTAACACCTTGTTGAATATGTGTTGATAGGTGTATGATTTCGCTGTTGTCGCTGATGGTGATGGCGACGAGGATAATGATAATGAATCCATGGCGTTTGTAACCCTTGTTGTTGTTCCGTGTAGAAAAGATGTTTCAGGAGGATTTATTTAATTTTCAGATTGTTGTTATTTTTTTTTTTGCTTTGGTTTTTTGTTTTGGTGCAAACTTTTGTTGATGCCCATCCAGCCCACCAGTCAATACAAAACAACTACAATTATAAACTAAATATATAATGTTCCTAGTGTATTTTTATTACTATCTAACACCTATGTACATGAACTATGTTTTGTTTTTCTTGTAAAAGTTAGTTTGTAGGACTTTGATAATTCAATTTAGCTTGTCTTTTAAGTTCTTCTCTTTTACCACTTAATAATTCTTTAATTTGTTCAACACCGGGTTTACCATCAATTGCCCCCAATATAGCATCGGAAATCTTGGATTCATTAGAATCAGCAGTCATGTAACCCAACAGTCTATTATTCAATTTAGCTTCAATTGTAGCTTGATGACCTTCAAATACTCCAACATCAACATAAAAGGCTTTATGAATTGCATCTTCCAATTGTTTTTCAGTGGTGATGAATTTTGAAGCTGCATGATATAGAGCCAATATTTTATTTGCTTGTTCTTCTTTACATTTTAATACATTGAATCTATAATTCAATTTTCTTTCTTCTTTTAATAATTCAGTTTCTTCTTTTGTTCGATGTTTAATCATCCCTTCATCTAATAATTTTTGCATACTTGATAATCCTTCCAATTGAATATCATGTTTATGATGTAATTCTTCTTCTTGTTTAGCTTTCTCATCACGAGCTATTTTGGAATCATGAATCTTTTGTTTCAATTCATCAATTTTTAATAATCTTTGTTCTTCTTCTAAATAAGCTTCTTTTAAAAATTCAGCACGATAATATTGTCTCTTTTGTTCATCTCGTTCATTAGGTGGTAATTCATTCATTTCCTTCAATGTCAAAGAAGGATACTTGATCTCATCTATTCTTTCTTGAACAGTAACAACTTTCTTAGGTGGGGTCTTACGAGGAACTTCTTTTCTATTGACTCTTGGTAATGGGATCCCTTTGGCATATCCACTCTCAACACTGTCTTCTTTGGCTTGCTCATATGGAGTAGGTGGACGAATTGGACGTGGGAAAATAGGCTTGAGCTTGGGTAATAAACCGGATTTACCTCCATATTTTAATGCATTTTTACCCATGGCAGAAAGATTTTGTATGTTATTCTTTAGTTAAGAGAAAAAAAAATTTTTTTTTTTCAGTGTGCTTTTATTGTTGGTGGTGGTTGGATAATGCTTTGGTGAGAAAAATTGGGATATATACACTACCTAGTATTTAATCTTTTATTCAATACTTTCCCCAGACTTCATAAATCTTTTGCAGCAAAGCTTTACCTATTTTCTTATTACCAACCTGTGTTTTGAATTCATGCATCAACAAATCTCGTTTCAAATCTTCAGGAGCAGTCCCATTCTGAGTGTGATAGAATTCTAGTAGACTTTTAGGAGTGGGAAATCTATTTTGTATCACAACTGCTCTTTCTAATGAAACACCTCGAATTGACATCAACATTAACATATACATTTCTTTAACCGTCATTTGATTGGTCTTACCCAACATATCTTGGAAACTGGAAAATAAATGCACAACTTCATACTCACTACTATTATTATTGTTGCTTTGGTTCTTTTCGAATTTGTTCCTGAATTTAGTCAATATATCTAAATATTCATCTTGATTTCTAATATCTCGAGGTTTCATAACAATCAAATTCAGTTTAAAACTTTCAATTGCCTTTGTATTAGATGCTAAAAATGCAGTTGTTTCATCAATATCTCGAAATCTTCTTAAATATAACCTTGCTGTAGTCATTATTTGTGTTATTGACGATTGTATACTATCAATTAAATCATGAACTTTATCATTATAACTAGTCATTTCTTCAACAAGATAATAACAATGTTTAATCCCCGTTTTTTTCATTCGATTTTTCTGTTCTTGAAACCTTCCATCTTTAATAGAATCACATAAATCATCCATTCTTTTCCTTTCACAAAGATAATTCAAAATAGCCACTCTACCAGTACTAATATTCTTAGCCACCCATAACGTATCTCCTGAAGATAATGGTAATACTTCACATTTTATACCAAAAGTATCCAACTTTTTCTTGAAATAGTCTCTTTCGTTATGTGATCTCATTTCTCGATTATCTATATATAGTATAACTTCATAATCTTCCTTTCTCCAAATTTCATAATTTACCCCATCAAATTTTCTATTACTTGCATCGTGTTGAAAAGATATACTGTTTGATTTCCCTCTATTTGCTTCTAATTGTATTTGTTGTTGAATATATTTATTGTTATGAGCTGGATTATTAACCAAACGCAAGGGTGAACTACTCAACAAACTAGCTAATGGCGACGACTTTTCAAAGCTCGATTCCAACCGTATTCCATTATCAAATGACTGTTCCATAACATCAGCAGCATTATTTTTATTCATTATTGGTGATGAATTTATCCCTACGGCAGTTGTCAATTGTTGAGCTAATACTTTCCCTTCATCAGTTAAATACCATATCTTAGGTGATCTACCAGTACTTCCAACCAATTCATGACTTTCTAACGTTTTAACAGAACTCCACGCAGAATAATATTCTTTGGAAGCAGCATTATTAGTAAATGAACGATCACTATAAGGTGAAGCACCAGCAATTATTTTATCTTTAGTCAACCCATTTCGTTCTTTATCATAAAGATACAATGCAATCAATACTGCAAACCCACCTGATCTATGCTTGGGCACGTACTTTGCTTTCTTCTTAGCGGCACCATTGGTACTAGTCTTTGTAGTTTTAGCTCGTTTCTTACCTGGTTGATTTCCTGAAGAAGAAGAAGAAGATAAATTTCGAGTAAATTCGTCAAAATCTATTCGATGTTTTTCAACAACATCCATGAAACCTCTAGGAATAGATAAATTTTGTTCTTGACAATAAGTATGAATTTTGTTCTTTAACTGAGTAGCTGTTTTCTCTCCAATATGTTTGATTTGTTTCAATGTTTTCAAATCATTTATTGGTTGATCAAATCGACGTAATTGACCCAATACTTGATTATAAAGAAGCGCGGATTTCAGACCCTTTCTGGTTGCTTCTATGGCTTCTGTCTCAACCCAGTCGATTAATAATGGCTTGAAGTCTTCAACTGAAGCAGACATGATTGAATGGTTGTGGTGGTGGACGTGTTGGGAAGAGATTGTTTTGGAGTAGAAAGAAAATTTGAAATACGCGTTTTCATTTCACTTCCTGTAGAAAATTTCCATTGTCGGCCAATTTAGGGATTACGTGCGGCGTTGTTGATAATTTTCTTTGGCAACACACACTTAATGTAATACTAATTTACAATAAGAACGAGAAGAGTAAAAAAAATGG
The DNA here is from genome assembly GCA_030557085.1 of Candida gigantensis. Classification (NCBI taxonomy): domain Eukaryota; kingdom Fungi; phylum Ascomycota; class Pichiomycetes; order Serinales; family Debaryomycetaceae; genus Candida; species Candida gigantensis. The sequence goes on from JAKTVG010000352.1 coordinate 78,883, forward strand.
CAGCACAAGACTGAAACCCATATTACTAAATCTATCAATCCATCTCCCAATCAATTAAACATGTCTTCAAAACAAGCGAAACAAACAAATCTTCCACCAATCAATCTTATATTCAAGTTTTTACAACAACAATCATTGGTAACTATATGGTTATACGAACAGACCCAATCAAGAATACAAGGTAAAATAAGAGGATTTGATGAATTTATGAACATTGTGATTGATGATGCTATAGAGTTATCAAATGGAAAGAAATATGAATTGGGAAGAATACTATTAAAAGGGGATAATATTACTTCTATATCAAGTTTAGATATATAATGAATACACACACATACATCTATTAGAATCTATATATATTGCAGAAATTTCACTTTCTTCTTTGGTGAAGTACATGGAGATCCTGTTGTTGGATCAGTTCCATTTCTTTTAGAAAATCGTAATTCTCTTTGTTCTTTCAGTAATTGATTATTATACTCTTGTATTTGAAGTCGTCTTTTCGTATAAATCTCCAGTTTTTTCGTGGGGGATTTGATCTTGACTTGTGATAATTTAATGATTGATAAGATTTCTTGAGATAATTTTATGGTGACTAAAAACTTTACATCTCGTTTCACATTTATTACAACAGTATTTTGTTCATCTCCAGAATGATTCATACCATTGTGTTATTCCTATGGGTACTACCAGATCTGGTGTTTATCCAAATATAAGAGTGGATGTAATCTAGCCTTGCGTGGAGCAGAGCAGAATATGATAATTTTCCGTTTCAGTTGGTGCGTCTCACATCAAAGCATTGAATTTACTTGATCACGTGATCCAACACACAATTATTTCCATTACAACAATAATAGAAAAAAACGCAACGAGAATTGTTTACATTTTTTTTATTACACTTTTATAAAACACGTCTAATTATTTACAACCAATTCATCGAATTGACTATGCTGAACACTGGTCCTCCATCTGGTCCTCAAGGGCAAAGGCCGCCACAACAACAACAACAGTTACCATTTATGGTACCACCAAGAGCATCAAAATTTCCAAAAACGTTACAAGAATCCCATCCGACTCAAGTTGATCCGCGTGAATTCTCTGAGGAAGAAAAGAAAGGTATCCATAACAAATTAGACAAGGCATTAGGTCCTGAATATGTGAGTTATCGTCCTGGTGGTGGTGGTCTGAAAGTGCCTTATATTGAAGGTTGGAAAGCTTTGAATTTGGCAAATGAAGTGTTTGGATCATTTGGATGGAATTCACAAGTTATGTCAACCACTATTGATTATGAACATATTTCTAAGGATGGAAAGCTTTCCTTAGGGATTTCGGTTGTGATGAGAATTACTCTTAAAAATGGATCGTTCCATGAAGATATAGGATATGGTACTATAGAAAATGCTCCTGGTAGTATTCCAAAATCATATGAAAGATGTAAAAAAGAAGCTGTCACTGATGGTTTGAAAAGATGTCTTAGATGTTTTGGTAATGTTTTAGGTAATTGCCTATATGATAAATCATTGACTAGTCAATTTAATAAATTCCAGAAACGAAAAGTTACCTACGGGCCAGAAGATTACTATCGTGACCCGTTAGTCCAAAGAGATATCGATAAAGAATTGGAAGACAAGAGACTTGCTCAAGAGAAGAAATTAGAGGAAGAGGAGCGTGTAAAACAACAACAACAGCAACAACAACAGCAACAACAACAGCAACAACAACAGCAACAACAACAGCAACAACAACAGCAACAACAACAGCAACAACAACAGCAACAACAACAGCAACAACAACAACAACAACAACAACAACAACAACAACGAACCGTCCAACAAGCAGTACAACAAGCACAACAGCAAACGGCACAATCACTACAAGCGTTTCATCCAAATCGAGCTACAGAACAAGCACCACTACAAGCACCACCACCACCACAACAACAACAAACTAATCAGCACAACAATTCGCGTCTTAACGCAGAGCAAGCACCGCGTTTGCCTCATAATCCTTCTGAATTTGTAACCCCAGTTCTGCCTAATAGAATAGTTAATCAAGCACCTGCCCAAGATGACGATTTGGATTCTTCATTCATGAATGATGATGGCTTATTCAGTCAAGATCCAGATTTCCATGACAATATATTAGACCAGCAACAAGTACCAACAGCCAGTACTTCCGTAATCACAGCACAACCGTTACCTGCTGCTACCAATCAACCTCAAGAACCCCCATTTTTTGTTAGTGCCAAATCTGCTGATTTATTACAAGATACAACTAATTTAGATCGATCAAGACTTACTGAATTTGATCCTAAATTTGTTTCTCCGAATATGAGAAGAACGGTGGATCAATCAAGATCAGTGGCTATTAAAAAAAGTTCAGCTCATAGAATTAATAAACCTACGACTCCAAGACCAATTCAAGGAGTTCATGGGAGTCCTGGTGCGTTGAGTAATGGAAGAGTTGGAATGCCTCCTCGTCCCAGACAGAATAATACGCGTGCTCAGTTGGCGGGGAGTCCTGCTGCTGTTAGAAATGTACAGAATGTCGATGTACAACAACAACAGCAAAATGTTCCCCTGTCGTAATTTCATCCTTTTTTTGTTTTTGTTTTAGATTATTTTGTTAAATCTGTATATTATTTAAATTTATTTAAACTTTTTTATATACTTATATATTAGTTGTTTAGTTGGGTTTTTTTTTAAAGCGTAGATTAAAACTAAATCAGTTGCGGAGATTTACATTTAGATTTAGATTTCTTGTTTGGATCTCTGTTGTTGTTTACGTTGTAATATCGTTTTAAGTTACGGCCGAGAATTCTTTGTTGGTGATACGTCATTTACAATAAAATGGACCGACCGACCGACCTACCAACGCGCGCGCCATTCCTACGTAGCGTAACTCTGCCAACCGACCCCAAGAACCAAAATCAAAAATTAAAAGTCAAAAAAAAAAAACACTACACTTGAATCCAACATTATGAAACTCTTCTAGAGTGTGAAGGAGAAACCAACAACCAACCAACGAACGCACGAACAACAAACGAGGAATAAACATGAGAGATATATCATCGATATTACCATTATTAACAGAAATAGGTCCATATAATGAAGTTCCTGAACAATATAATGCAATTGATTCAATTAAATCTCTTGAAACAAGTAAAATTTTAATTATTGGAGCAGGTGGATTAGGTTGTGAAATTTTGAAAAATTTAGTAATGACAGGTTTTAAAAAAATAGATATTATAGATATGGATACTATTGATTTAAGTAATTTAAATCGACAATTTTTATTTCGAATGAAAGATATTGGGAAAAGTAAAGCTGAAGTGGCGGTACAATTTATTAAAGATCGTATTTTAGGCACCACCATACAAGAAGAAGAAGAAGAAGAGGAGGGAAAATTGGAACTAACGCCATTATTTACTAAGATCCAAGATAAGGATATTGATTATTATAAACAATTTGATGTTATTGTGAGTGGATTAGATTCCATTGAAGCAAGACGATGGATCAATGCCACATTGATTTCATTAGTTGTTGATGAAGGAATATTGATTCCATTAGTAGATGGAGGTACAGAAGGGTTCCGTGGTCAATCAAGGGTGATTATCCCCACCATTTCTTCATGTTTTGAATGTTCATTAGATTTATTATCTAATAAAGTAACTTATCCTGTATGTACAATTGCTAATACTCCTAGATTACCTGAACATTGTATTGAATGGGCAAGTCAATTAGAATGGCCTAAAAATTTCCCTGGGAAAAAAATAGATGCTGATGATCCAGAACAAATTGAATGGTTATTTCAAATTGCTTTAAAAAGAGCAAATGAATTTAATATTGATGGAGTTACTAAAAGTTTAACTTTAGGAGTGGTTAAAAATATTATACCTGCTATTGCTTCTACAAATGCAATCATTGCTGCTTCTTGTTGTAATGAAGCTTTTAAATTGATTACTAATTGTAATCCAATATTGAATAATTATATGATGTATACTGGTGATGATTCTATTCATAGTTATACTTATGAACATTCTAAAAAATTGAATTGTTCAGTATGTGGTAATTTACCAAAGACAATTAAAGTTGAAAATTGGATAACATTACAAGATTTCATTGATGATTTGAAATTAAAACAAGAAATTCAAATGTCTAATCCTTCATTAAGTTCAAATGAAAATTTCCTTTATTTAACTAATCCTCAAGAATTGAAAGAATTAACAACTCCTAATTTATGTAAACCTTTGAATCAATTGATTAAATCTGGTGATGAAGTCGTGGTTACTGATGTTGCATTACCTATTTCTTTACGATTAATTGTTCAATTTGATAAATAAGGCCATATTATTTTGTTTATATTACTTTTTTTGGATTGTGTTTTGATTTTTTGATTTTTTGTTCTACACTATATTATATATTTTATTTATTGAAAAGAGTTTATTGTTGTTGTTCTTGTTCTTGTTCTTGTTCTTTATTAATTAAAATTTTCATCTCTTCAATAATCATAGAATTAAATTTCTTAATATTATCAAGATAAATATGATGACCACTATCTTCAATAATTTTAACATCACTTTGAACTTTATTATTCTTATCATTGATAATCTTTGAACATAATTCACCTCCTTTTTTATCCATCCAATCTTCTTTACCATACCACCAAGAAACATCACATTGTAATTTTTCCACCCCTCTTTCAATCAAAGGATGTCTTGCATCAGCACCAGGTGCCAACAAATAATTCAACATATATTCTCCAGAACCTTTACTTTGGAAAATAGCATAAGAATATTTATGTAATAATTTATTAGCTCTTGGAGATAATTTATCAAATCTTCTAGAAGACCAACCACTTACAATTTTAGAACCTAATGGACCTAATTTTCTAACCACTGTAAATGGAGATATATTTCTTTCCCATAATTTAACAAAATATTTAGGTACGTCAATAGGAATACGATGTTTAATGATTGCACCAGGTGATACCATTAATAATTTCTTACAAAATTTTGGATTGCGTTGTATCCCATAACTTGCCATTAAATAAGCACCCATTGAATGAGCCATTATTATTGTTTTATCATGGGGGATTTTTCTTGATTTACACCAATTTGAAAATGAATCATGAAACCAATTTTCAACTTGTTCTAAATTCAGTGGATGGAATAAAGGTCGTGAACTACATCCATATCCAAATAAATCAATCGCATGAATAATATATTTGTTCTTCGTTGATGATGATGATGATGATGCTGCTCGGGATATTTCATTAAAGTTTTTTAAATAGAAACCTAATCCGGCTCCATATCCATGAACCATAATTAAATGATGATAATCTTCATCATTACTGAGGTTCTTATTATATCCCACTGGGTAAATCACAAATTCATTGATATAATTTCCTAAATTGTCAATAACGACTCGAAGTACTTCAGAAGACCGACCTTGGGAATCAGGATCAGGATAGAATGGTAATATTGATAATAATTCATGTTGTGATTTACTTGGATCATTACGATGTTTATAATCTTCAAATGAATCACGGATAGATAATGGGAAATTATTTTTGAAAAGTTTCAGTAATGGTACTGATGTCGGGTGTGTTGATCGTTTATATGCTCCTCCTCCTCCTTGTCGTCTTGGATTCTTTAATGAAATGGTAATATCCTCAGTACCAGTGGTTGTGGTTGTGCTGGTTGTTAATGATTGTTTTTTATCATTTGGTCTTGTTTTTGTTATTGTGGTGGTGGTGGTGGGTTGTTTTTTCTTGAGCAACGAGTTGAACAAGTTGTTAAAACTTAGAATGGAAGAGTTGAAATTCGTAGATGAAGTGGATAATAATCTTTTTGAAATTGTCATGGTTGTAAGAAGGCAACGTGGTAAATAAAAAGATATTGCAACTAATTATCAAAAAACAGCAACAAGGCAGCCCCCCAAAAAAGTTCAAAACATTTAAATAGAAATAACGTGTGTCGTTTGAAGAATAGGTAGAACGATATTAAACGGTTTTTCAAAATAAGGTGATATGCTGTGATGTGTATATATTAATTTGTTGGGTGTGAATGGTGACTATTACTGGTTGGACCAAAAAAAAAAAAAATTTTTTTTGGTGGTGGTTTAGCTTTAGCTTAGCTAAGCTTAACCGATGTGATTTGGTTTGGGTTGCCACATGAATGATCTTGGTTGCAATTTTTTTTCTCGATTCATGGTGTGATCACGTGAGTGAATTTGTTGAGTTTTCGTTTAAAAGCGCAAAACGTTTTTTTTGGGAAAATTTATCAAGGATTGAATTTTGACAGCCCAATCAACCTTTGCAGTTCCAATATCTATTCTCTAACATTCACACCACAAAACCTCTAAACATATAATTTTATTGATCGGAGAAATATCATTAATTTACGGAAATAGATAAAACAATAAGGTGTTATTGTTGTAACTTCAAAAAAAGTTTTTATAAATTAACTTTAAAACGTTTGATTAAAGAATGGCTCAAATATTTGACACCATTCGGATATTATCCGGGCTGCTAACAAATAGATTCTTTTAAGCCTGACGTCTATTTCAAACCAGCTCTTTTCTCAAGGAAATCTATCTTAAATCCCGATGAATGATGACAGGTCTCGTACAATATGACCTATCACAACGAAAGACAGGTTAATAAAACACAAATTACGAACAGGAATGTGTATAGATTATGGATTACGAGCTTTGGTTCAGGTTTAAAAAAAGTGACATTAATTTATTTAGTTTCAAATATGATTGCACCCGCATAAAACATAATGGTACGGCATTCTCCGTTAATTCGTTTCTTTTCTTGTTTTGGGGGATACTTGAATAAATGAAAAAGGTTTTAAGATTTTTTTGAC